>JARFJB010002231.1:14582500-14785000 GCA_036346205.1 Vesta saturnalis | reverse complement strand
GAGAATCGATGAATCGAAGTAGATTCAAGTCAAGCCGACAACCTAGCCGCCGCACCAATTGCTTCGTGTAAGCATCGACCTGTAAATCTCTCCGGGGATCATAGACCGCCGCACCATTCAAAATATCTAGTAGCCACCGTACCGATTGCTTCGTGTAAGCACCGACCTGTTGATTGCCGCCGAGGAGTCCATCGCGACCGTGTGATAACGCGCACCACTTTGCGCCGGGCAACCTAACGTTTGTACTGCAATCAAAAGACACGTAAGTTGTTTAATTATACAATCTAACCAGACCTAGTAACACACTATCACACGTAAATAACGCCGGGCTGAGTCTCCAAGAGTTATAATCTTACACTAACGCCAAGAGTATCACGCAGAGTAGATCCCGACGTCACTCGCAAACACACAGTACACTAACACCAAGAGTGCCACGAAGGGGTAATCCCCACGTCGCTCGCAAACACTTGAGGGTGAAGGTTAGTTATAGGGCTGTAAAGACCTACGACCTTTTGTTCTTAGTTTACCGAGTTAGACGGGCTATTGCCTACGTCTCCTGATTATCACTAAGATCCCTCTTAATACACCTACATACAATACATACAGACAAACACAATAACCACACACAGTGTCTTTAATCGCAGGAGAGTATACACGAAACCTGTTGCATAAATTTGTATTCAGAATAAACCAGCGCGAAACACCTAGTGTAAAATCATTTGTAAATAAGTTAGGAAAATCCGTCGGAGAGTAAAACATTAGATAGTACGTAAATTATCTCATATTTACCGGTATTAAATAATATAACTACGACCTGGTGTATATTACGATTTACCTTAGTAAATTCATTTTTTAATATCCAGTATTTCGTTCTCCTAATAAATTGTATATAATTAGATTTAGTATAGAAGTCCGTAATTAATCCAGTTAGATAAATAAATAACAAAATCAAACCGGTTATAATTAAATAAAGACAGTCCAGAAATCTTCCATTTGCATACGCGGATCTCGCACGTGTATTGTTTCCTGGGAGCTCGACATACCAGCTTCAGCGCTCCAGAGTTACTGAAGAATAAATAATTATGCCATGCGCATAAGCCGAGAACGATATTGATTTTCTCCGTCCGAGTTCGTTGCACTGGCGCCGTTGAACAAAACTGTATTAAAGCAACCGTACCAGCTTCTGTAAATACAGGACCGTAATATAAATATTACATACTAAGTAAGGAGTAAGTTAAGAGAATCCATATATATATATATATATATATATATATATATATATATATATATATATATATATATATTTCCAGAAACGATTACGTACCTAGAAAGCAACTCCCCCAGGAGAGCAAGTAAGGAGCCGGAAAGAATAAATACATTTGTTAATCAATTATTTATTTATTGTAAAATTAGTTAATATACGTTTTAAAACGCTTTAAGAGATTTATTTAAGGTGACAGTGTTAAGCCTATCAAGTAATTAATACGAACCACACCCCGTTTATAATAAATTATAAACACGACTGAGCAAAGCCCAGGCAAAATAAAACCGCGTTGGGTTACCAAGCCAGAAGGCGCGCAAACTACAAATAATAAATTATAGAAAAAGCGCGGAGCTTAATACATATGATCCCTCGGTATTCCCATCCTGTAACAGATTAGCGGCTGAAATGGCGTTATGGCTGAATGTGCACTCACTAGTTTTGCGAAAAAACGGAAGTACGCATTTTTGAACCTATGAAATTTCTCAGTATTAAAGCATGAAATCTTAATCATGGAATGCAATGAAACATGGTCCCACTGCAAAAATGTTGGTTGGAAGTGCTGGTCGAGAGTGAGAAAACTGGGAATAAGTCAGATGCAAGTAACAAACTTCATAATATGATTTCCAAGCAAATGACGTTGATGAGTGGATTATTAAAAATGATGAAGGTTAAGAAATAAGTGAGGAACAGACGTTGTCGCTGTTTCGCAGGGTACTGGAGAAAACCTAATGAAAACCCTGTGACATAACTATAGTGAAATTGCGGCTAAAATTGCTTTCTTTGTTGAAATTAGGAACTAAGATTATTAGTGGTTCATTAGTTGTTGAACATACTGGTGCTTAATATGTGTGAGTACAGTATTAATCACAAACCAAACCTTTAACAATAATTTGCTTATTCTGCTCGTGTCAACTGATGTGTGCGTTAAACATTTAAATTTAGTTGGCCACATTTTCGTTTACTTACAGTTACAGGATAAAACCAGTGAGCAATATTTACTTATTGACTGTAATTTGCATTACTGACCGGCTACAGCCAATAAAGCATAAAGCAAGTCTACGTTAAATCGTGCGTGGCACCTCACTTCTCATATAAGATAATTACTTAACACGTTAACTGCCGCAATGTAAACTAAAAAAAGTAAATCCTGAGGCCAAGTTGTTTAAATTTTTTAAAACACTTGGTTACACATTTTACACGGTTTTTCTTAATATTTGGTGTTTAATTTTATATTTTTGAATTTTTGTCTGTATTTTAAATTGAGAAGCACGTATGCATCTCGCGGCCCTGATGGACATTTTCGTTTAAGTGACCACTGTGATGCATACGTGCTTCTCAATAACCCGATAATATTCCTGTCTTAAATCATATATTTTGCATGTCATAGACAGAATACGAGCCGCGTAAGTGTCATTATATTATTAGCTATCGGCTAGTAAGCTAGTAAATGTGTGTTTTGTTGTTTTATCATATCGTATGAGAAGGACTAGATGAAAATAGTGATGACAGTGTACGCGATAAAGACTTTGAACTAAGTAGTGATGAGCAAACCATTGATTGTTCATCAAGTGGGAATGTCACTGAACGCAAACGGCTTAAAGCAATACAGCATTTACTGGCAGCGACACCTTCAACGTTACCTTCAAGGTTACCTTCAACGTAACGTAAGGTCAATCCAAGAAGTATAGAAGATACCATTGAAAATGTAATTTCTCAATACCAACTGCCATAAGACGAGATTTCTTCGTCTTCAAACGAGGATGACCCTATAGATGGCAATAATTTACCTTTGATTTGGAGAAATGTACATGGCCAATGTTTAAAGAATATTACGTTTAGTCTGCCAAACTCAGGTATAAAAGTGGAATTTTTTTAAACGTATGACAAAAAATCTCTTGATTTCTTTCAACTATTTGTGAACGATGATATTGTTGAGTTGATTGTGGTGGAGACCAATCGATATGCGCGTCAGACGTTGAATGCAGGTGATATCCGTCCAAAAGCGAGAATTTCAAAATGGGTAGATACCAATGCACAAGAAATAAAGACATTCTTGGCCCTGCTTTTGTGGATGGGTTTAAAAAATTGCCAAAGCTTTGTTCGTATTGGTTCAAAAATCCCACATACGATATGGTATATTGAGAATCAAGAACAGTAAGGGACGTTTACCGGTCGACGGCCATGTTTGGACGAATTTGGCCGGAGACCGGTACAACCCTTAATGTTCGTGATGCTCATACTGTTTTTTGCACGATTGTATTAAATTTACCACAATTGAAATTATTTAATATCTACTAAATAAACGAAAAGTCAAAAGTGACGTTTTAAATAGAAATGTCCAATTTTTTTATTGTTGTGAAGTATAGTACCTATATATATATATATATATATATATATATATATATATATATATATATAATTGTGCGTTGGTAGAAAGACGTCGGTAAGTAAATACTTACCGACGAGTTGGGCGTAGCAACCAGTAAACATATCCTACTGTCTTGGAAATAAACTTGGTAAATAAACGAAAAAGTTCAGTCGTGCAAAAATAAAATAAAGCTCCTTATGTCGCGTAATCGTTTCTAGTTATTGCTTGCGTATATACATTTTAGTGATAATGAGAGTCGTGAAGATCAAACTAGAATGTATAAATTATCGCCCCTTTGCAGAAACTGATACCAAATTTTCAAAAGTGATCGTGCCAGAGGAAGAAATCTGTATAGACGAAATTTTACCACCGTTTAGGGGACGATTGTCGTTCAGACTATATATAAAAAATAAGAGACATAAGTTCGGGGTAAAATCATACAAACTTTGCTTAAATGGAGATTGTACTTATGACCTTCAAATGTATTGCGGACATGATAAGGTCGAAAATAAATCGGTTCCAGATTCTGTTTTGTTCCGTTTAGCCGAGGATTTATTAGGTGTGGGGCGTAATTTAGTTGGAACATTGCGGCAAAATATAGAACTGAATCCGAAAGAAGTGACTGGAGCTAAACTAGAAAAAGTGGAGATTGTTGGAAGGGAGAGCAATACAGGAGTGATAGTGACAAAGTGGAAGGACAAGCGTGACGTCCTCATGTTGAGTACAAAACATAAAATGGTAAACGTCAACCAGGAAGGAGGAGTAGTTCAAAAACCATCTTCAATCGTCGATTGTAATAAGTGTAAAGGATATCTGACCAATTAAAAGCATATTCGACACCATTACGCAAATCAGTGAAGTGGTATCGAAAAATAGCGATTGAGCTTCTTTTGGGATCAGCGATTGTAAATGCTTATATACTTCATCAGAAAATCACAAATAAGAAAATGTCCATCACGTCCTTCAAGGAAGAATTAGTTTTTCAACTAATCGACCTTTCCAAAACTTCTACACAAGATCAGCCATCATCAGTTCGACGAAAGTTGCTAGATGCGGGTCACCATTTGGAAGAAGTACAAACCTTAGCGCGAAGAATATGTTTCAGTTGCTATGCCAAAAATTCTGAAGAACACGACTGAACGTTTGCACAGACGAAAACAAAATGCTCACGCTATAAATGTATTCAGTGCGATAAATTCTATGTTTTGCGATGTTCATGTATGCAAAATATAGTTGCAACGTCTCTGTTATATTATATATAGTTAATTTTCTAAGGTATTACTTGAACAAAAACACTTTTTGTATTTTTACAAATACCCCGTAAACACTTGTTTACAATTAAAAATTATTATTAATTTTATTAAATACATAAATAAAAAGTTTACCTCGAGTAGGATTTGAACCTACGACCTGTACTTTGCTAGAGTACCGCGCTAACCAACTGCGTCATTAAGGTTCAAGCCCCAATCGATGTGAATTTTGTCTTTATGTATGTAGAACTGATGTAAATTCTAAATGTAATGAGATTACAATCAAATTACTTGTATTAATGGAATGTGAGCCTGCAATATCGCAAGGATTCACACATACCAAAGCAACTTGTTTACAATGTATTCAATAAATTAAACAAACGTAGTTCTTCCATAAAAATCTTAAGGCGGCTTTAGACGATACAATAAAACGTAACGATTTGTCTGCATCGACAAGATGCACCGTTTTATCGAAAATCGGGAGTGTCGTTTCACACCTTCCGTCTTTTTAATAAGTTTTACCTCCAACATCAGTAGTCTAGCTTTGGGTTTTGTAGCGTGTGTTGTATCACGCAATGGAGGAGATACTTTTGTGGTCTTTTTTTGCCTTGCAACGAGAGTAAAAAAGAAAAGAAAACCTAGAACAAAGTGGTGCCGAAGTTGGCTACTCAAAAAGGAGTTTTCTCATGGGGGATTGTTAAAAGAATTAAGAAGTGAACCTTCTGACTGGAGGAACTGTTTGAGGATAACTGAAGATATGTACGAAGAGTTATTAGAGATGGTTTCTCCATGGATTAGAAGGCAAGACACCACAATGAGAAAATCCATATCTCCACATGAAAGGCTTAGAGCTACATTGCGATTCCTTGCAACTGTGGACGAACGTACAAAGATTTGGAATTTACAACAGTTATTTCTAAACCGTCCCTCTGTAAAATAATACCAAGGTAATCAAGGTAAGAGAACAAAACATTTATTATTTCTACTTCTTAACGTAACACTAAAACTATACATTTGAAAAACCACTATACCTAAAGTATGAATAGTCTGAAATGGAGAATATTGAACATATAAATTAGTTGTTCATATGATTAGGGTTGTATGATTCCACACAGTCTTTGGCACTACTTCCACTAGTACCGTAGCTAGAAGGGCAAGATGAAAGTGATGATTCATGAATGTACGGGACCTGTTGTGGGTTAACAATCGGTTGCACCATTGAGTCTTGGTGATAGTTCATAAAATTAGGCGGGCCGCTGAAATGCGGTATAGGATCTACGGCAATTCTATTTAATTATTTATTTACAGATTCCATGTCTCCTTCAAACAAAACATCTGAAATCAGTTTTTGTGCACATTTCACCTGAATAGATTTTAAGTTGCGCCGTCTGGCAGCTACAAGTTTGCCAAAAACATCAAAACGGTCATCTTCCTTTACAGAATCAATTTTCTGTCCTTATTCTTTCAAGGTGTCTAGCGTGGCTTACTCCATTTGATTCAGTTTCCTCTTACTGGGTCGAGTACAAAATACTTGGAACTGGCCCAGAACTTGGCTGTGTAGTTTGTGGTGTTTGGGGGGTTTGTGGTGTGTCAACGTTTTCTCCAATATCCAAACTCAAATCTTCCTCTGTGTTATCAGCCTAAAAACCAAACAAATTGCTATAGAACCTATATAGAGTGTTTAATGTTTATGCTGTTTAATGTAAATGTTTAATGCTGTGATTTAAACTTAGCTTCACATTTTTCAAATGTTGTATAATAGCCTATAATGCGGTTTACATGTAGTAACGTGGAATTGCTACGACAAATTGTAAAAAAGAATTGCAATATACATGTTTTTCTTTCAGTTACCGAGTACTGAGGCTGAATGGATAAACGCCGCTTCGGGCTTTGAACGGATGTGGCACATTTCCTCATTGTGTGGGTTTCACTGATGGGAAACATATTAGAATTATTCCTCCATCAGGCAGTGGTTCATACTACTTCAACTATAAGAAAACTCACAGCAAATTATGAGTTCATCTATTGTGGTATAGGTACTAATGGTAAGAGTGTCTGACAGAGGAATTCTTAATAATACAACATTCTACCAAAAACTGATTGAAAAGAAATTAAACATTCCGAGGCCTGAACCAGTGTCTAACGCAAGTCGTACTTTGAACTATGTTTTTGTTTATGATGATGCTTTTGCATTTATGAAAAGCTTTCAATCGAGCATCACGTAATAATGAAAAAAGAATATTCATTTATCGGTTATCTCGAGCTCGCAGGATAATAGAAAACACGTTTGGGATTTGAGCATCCCGATTTCATGTACTGTATACTGCAATTAATATAGATGTTGAAAAGATTGGGTGGGCCGTTTTAGTTTGCTATGTTTTGCATAACTGTTTGCGTAAAAAATCACCAAGCTACTCGCCTCCTGAATCTTTCGAATGTGAAAATTTAGAAGAGATCAAAGGCGACCGTTGTGACCCAAAGAGCATACATCAACTTCAACCGCGTCAATCAGGACAAACTTCAAAAATAGCAAACCTAGTTAGACAAGATTTTAGTGACTATTTCAACGGCGAGGTATCAGTACCTTGGCAGGAGAAATGTGCATTGAACGTGTTAAATTGACGAAGTTTAGGGAGAGTAATTTCATCTTATTTAACTATAGGACATGTCATGTAAAAGCATCTAAATTGTTTTTCCTCTTCATTTGTTAAACATATAAAATCTTATTAAATAATAAAACGGTAACTTGTATAATGTAGTTTAGTTACATCAATCTCGGTTTCCTCATCACTGTCATTAAGAGTGCTTCTAGGTTTCCTTGATGGTTCAACGTCATTCAAAAATTGAAGAAGATCAGAATACCATAGCTTAGGTTTGTAAACTTCGTCGGCGCCTGCTCCTGATTTCTGGGATTTGTTAATTTTACTCATTTCCTTCTTGAACACTGTTCTGAGTGAGTTTATTTTCTTCAAACTATAACCCTGTCTGCAGACGGATCAATTTCTTTGTATTGAGCAAACAATTCGACATAAGCTAGATCTTTTTTGTTTTGATTAAAAGTATTGGCGGATACAGTTATGTTAAAAATCTGAAATTACAAAGCTATAGGTTTTGGATGACGCTGAGTTCAAATATAATATTCTCCTGAATGTGGCACTTCCGGTTATACCGGAAGTAGACGTCGACTTTGTTATTTTAAATGGAACCTAATATTTTTTATTTTATTTTCGAATTCTACATGAAATTCTAGATAAAATTTGTGCACAATGTCCTATACCAAAAATGAAGTATTTTCGAGATATTTCGATTTTTTAAAAATTTTGAAAAAATCCTAATCTATATTGAATAACGATATCTCCATTAATAACGAAGCTAGTGACGTAAAATTGTAACCAATAAACAACAAGCGCTTGCCCGTTAACTCCATATATCCATCTGATTGATATTTCATACAGGGTGTTTTAAACTTAGCCGCCAACATGCACAATTTAAATCGTTTATAAGTTGCTTACTATAAATAGAACACCCTGTATTTTATTACATTTTCCGCTGTATTTTTTTAAGCCAATTCGTTTTGTATCAGTATTCCTTATACCTAAATCCAACCACTTCTGAGATATTTCATTATCTTGGTTAAAACATAACAACACTTAATTATTTCAACATTAGTAAAGGGTAGGCCATGATTTCCATTATTTAAGGTGATATTTTGTTATTAATTCTGAAAAGTAACCAATAGCCTGAAAGGATTATTAATTGTCGATATCATTAAAAACGTTGACTAGGTATTTTGTATTAATTTAATTAGATAACTTACAAACAAAAATAACTAATTGTAATATTAAACAAATAAAGTTTTATAATAAGTGTTCAAAATTAGCATCATCTATTTCTAAACATTTATGAATCCTTTTCATTAAGTTATGTCTTGTAATTCTGGAAATATTGTCGAGTGTTAGAGAATTAAAAGCAAGTAAGACTCTCTGCATCATATCTTCCTTTGTCGTAACAGGTTTGGAAAATACCTGATTTTTAATGTAACCCCAAATACCAAAATCTAGAGGACCCAAATCAGGAGAGCGAGCTGGCCAACAAAACGGACCCTGATTGGCAATCCATCTATCATCAAACATGTCGTAAAGATGCTGAGCAACAGTCCCAAAGTTATGAGGAGGTGCTCCATCTTGCTGATACCAAGCTGAAGCCGCCTCTCCATTTCTTAAAGTATGTAACGCCGGTCGTATGGCTTCTTCTAAAATGTGGCAATATCTTGTACCATTTAAATTTTCATCATAAAATTTCAATGCTAAAATTTTATCGTCTTTTATTGCACAAAAAACATTAAAACTCCAACTATCTTGGAAATAACGTTCTCTACTAACATGTGGATTTTCATTAAACCAAAAATGGGAATTATGTCGATTAAATAATCCATTTTTGCTAAACTTTGCTTCATCACACCATATAACTTTTTTTATGAAGTTTTCATCCTCTTGGGTCTTCATTAAAAATCATTCACAGAATTCTACCCTTCGAGGAAGATCACCTAATTGTAAGTGTTGCACCAAATGATATGAAAATGGTTTCCATATGTGTTTTTTTAAAATGCGATTAATTGTTCTCGTCGACAAAGTAAGATCTCTCTCACAATCTCTAATGGAGGCATTTGGAGAGTCCGTAAAATAACCCAAAACATTAATTTCGTTTATGTCACTGTCCACTAGTGGTTTATTTTTATTAATTTTTGTCTTAAATTGACCAAACTGACGGAAGTTTTTAAGCAATCTTCTTACAATATCACAAGTTGCATTCGGTCGATTTGGATATCTTTCTGCAAAAACACGGCAAGTCTGTTCAACAATTTTATTACACTCGCCGAAAACAATAATAAGATTTAAAAAATCATCATTAGTAAATCCTATATTTGCCATTATTTACTATGAAATACAAACTGGTAAAGAAAACTGTCAAAACAACATAAACAATTAACGTTCTAACTATCAAACCTTTGACAGCCATGGCCTACCCTTTACTAATGTTGAAATAATTAAGTGCTGTTATGTTTTAACTAAGATAATGAAATATCTCAAAAGTGGTTGGATTTAGATATAGGGAATACCGATACCAAACGAATTGGCTTAAAAAAATACAACGGAAAATGTTACGACAAAGGAAGATATGATGCAGAGAGTCTTACTTGCTTTTAATTCTCTAACACCCGACCATATTTCCAGAATTACAAGACATACCTTAATGAAAGGGATTCATAAATGTTTAGAAGTAGATGGTGCTAATTTTGAACACTTATTATAAAACTTTATTTGTTTAATATTACATTTAGTTATTTTTGTTTGTAAGTTATCTAATTAAATTAATACAAAATCAACGTTTTTAATGATATCCACAATTAATAATCCTTTCAGGCTATTGCTTACTTTTCAGAATTAATAACTTATGAAAAAATAACAAAATATCACCTTAAATAATGGAAATCATGGCCTACCCTTTACTAATGTTGAAATAATTAAGTGTTGTTATGTTTTAACTAAGATAATGAAATATCTCAAAAGTGGTTGGATTTAGATGTAAGGAATACTGATACCAAATGAATTGGCTTAAAAAAATACAGCTGAAAATGTAATAAAATACAGGGTGTTCTATTTAAAGTAAGCAACTTATAAATAATTTAAATTGTGCATGTTGGCGGCTAAGTTTAAAACACCTTGTATGAAATATCAATGATATGGATATATGGAGTTAACGGGCAAGCGCTCGTTGTTTATTGGTTACAATTTCACGTCACTAGCTTCGTTATTAATGGAGATATCGTTATTCAATGTGGACTAGGATTTTTTCAAAATTTTAAAAAATCGAAATATCTCGAAAATACTTCATTTTTGGTATAGAATATTGTGCACAAATTTTATCTAGAATTTCATGTAGAATTCGAAAATAAAATAAAAAATATTAGGGTCCATTTAAAATAACAAAGTTGACGTCTACTTCCGGTATAACCGTAAGTGCCACATTCAGGACAATATTATATTTGAACTCAGCGTCATCCAAAACCTACAGCTTCGTAATTTCAGATTTTTAACATAACTGTATCCGCCATTACTTTTAATCAAAACTCTTCGCACCAAACCCTGTATAGTAAAGCATGAGATGAAAGTGTACACCTAGCGGCGGCAAATACATATCCACCTGAGATTCATACTTGACTCTCTTGAATGTTAGAAACCAAGGTACTTATGGATGAATGCTTAAATTTATCAATCAGCATTATGAATTTTTTTGTCAAACAGTGGTAACATTCTAATAAAATGTGTTGCTTCTAGTCGGTGTCTGAAATGTAAGTGTTTTATAATATTTAATATGTAGCGCAGTATTGGTACCCAATATACTAGACAAATACAAAAAAATTAATTACGCAGCCTATATTTCGATGACAAATATGAAAATATACTGCAAAAATAACCATTAAAACTTTCACTCTTTGCAGCATTCGCATAAAAATTACGTATACACACATTTTAAAAACAAAATCCTTCCTCAGCAAGACTGTTTTGCTCATTTTTCACATTGTTAAAATCAAAGAATACTATTTCCTAATTCTTTCTGCACTAAATAATTCTAACTACTTAAATTTTAATTAGTGAAGGTATTTATAAAGTAAACAAAAGTGAAATAATTCTTCACAACGTTGAGTTTAATTGTTAATTAAAATTATACATGTAGCATGAGCTAAAAACTTTTACACGATTCATTTATTTATAACGAGCCGTACTTCGTATAAAAAAGGTTCATATGCAAATATTATTAATTTAAGCGTAATAACCTAAAAATCCATAACGATATATTGCAAATTGGCCATTAAGGAGTATAATTTACTGCTTTTATCAAATGAAAATGATTGAAATTTATAATAGCTGACCTGACCACACACAATGATAAAAAATTAACTTTGCTTTATCAAAAAAAGTAGAATTTATGTTGATGGGTTTTCACGGCACCAATCTCATTCTTGTACGTTTAATAAATCGCATTTTAAAAGAGTCATGTTCAGTAAAACACTCTGGACAAGAAAGCGCCGTTTATCAAACGCTCTGGGTATTAATGAACCCTTAATTTCAAATTCATCAAGATAAAGATTTTGACAACGTAGGTCAAGTATTATACCAAAGGATGAAACCTGCGTAAAAATTGTAGTTCTTGTTGTATTTCTAAAAGTAAGATTTTTATTTTGTTATTTATTGTATTACTCGAAAATGTGCGTCGACTTAAAAAAAGGGACAATTGTTATATTTGAATAATAGTTTCTTTCAATATAAACTTTATAACTAACTAAATCTGAAATGGAAAGTCGTATGTTCGATTATAACATTTTTAAAGTGAGAATTATCAGAATACTGATGAGAGATAGTTTAACTAATCTCATTTACGGGATTAAGGATTTGAATGTATGAATAACAACTTCAAGAAGTCGTAGCTCAATTTCCGGTTTATATAACAAAATAACATATATACCCGGTTTAATTATTAATTATACATTTTTTTTTATTACTTTAGACTACTGTTGGTTAATCTAAAATAGGACAGAAGTATATCGGAATGTAGAAAGTGCTTTAGTTTTTTTGAAATAAGACTTCCGCAGTTTACAAGTGTTTCTTTTTTTATACACTAATATATTTGCTTCACGTTACTCACAAACATGGCTGAAATAACCTTGAGAAATTGCCCCGTACATAGATAGTACATTAGCAATAACGTGTATCCTGCTTGGTGCTGTGTTAAGACAGATTGTTACTGAAGGGACTGTGCACCGTCCGGGTGACGACTATCGCGTTGTTCGTAATCAAAAAAACTGCGCGTCCCGTTTAAAAAGCAGGCGTAGGCAATTTTCGATTCACACTTATAGGATCGGGTTGAGACCTTGCGGTGCATGTCGCTTCTGAAACGACTTTTGTACAGCCTTGTTGGTGCCAGGGTTGTCAGAGTGGCGATTTATCGCCAATTTGGGTATCTTTCAACTCAGAGTTCGACAATTTTTTTAATGTGGCGATTGGTGACTAATTTTGGCTAGTAGCAAATGTGGCGTGGTTGTATTTGGATACTCTCCAGTTAAAAACGTTTACAACCTTGGAGTTTGGACAACTAACCTAAGTTTATTTCATACAAATTTGTATACATGTGATTGGTTTCTGTAAACAATTTTTTAGAGACCAAGTCTTGCTATCGTGTGATTATGCATTGCAGGTTGCAGCATGCGCGTCTCGCGTGCACTTACGTTCAGCATGAGCACGTTTTTGAATGTATTTGGAAAAAAAAGGATTTGTGTATGATGGATTTTCCGTACAGCAAACTTTTGTCTGTAGATTGGATGAAAATAGGTGATGAAGGAACTTTAAATAACAGTTTGAAGTTTTGGCCAATAGTTGCATCTTTTAAAGACGCCACTGACTCTTATGCATTGAAAAAATTAGCAGACTTTGTTTTAACTGTCTTAAATTTGCCATCTAGTAATACTACTGTTGTAACGAATCTTTTACGTTCTTCGTTCATTTAGTTGTAAAATATAAGAAAAAAGAGTTTTTAATTATTAATGAATTATAAGTATGTGGTAGGCAATTTAATTTGCATTTTGGTGTAACTTAAGTGCATATCTTCTTAGGGGTTTACATTCCCATATCTTTAAATTGATTTTCTGCACATATTTTTTCGCGCACCGCTATATCACCTGATAGCTAAGCGTCCTTTCGAGATTACTTGATGAACCTTATGTTGGTTAGGAAGCCATTTTTGGGTTTCCACCTAAATTTTGTGAAAAGTGCCATTGATTTAATGGCACTTTTACACTTTTACACTTTTAGAACTTTTACTTTTGGCATTTTTGATGCTTATGATTGCAAGTTTGCCTTTAATTCAGATCTAAATTTAGATCACACCTTTTTTATTTGAACTTTCGAGAGAATGCAATAAACATTGGATTATTCAAATTTCATGAAGATAAATTTATAAGAAGTAAAATTCAACTTTGGTATGGTTTACAACGTACAGCATTGTTATTACGATATATTGCGCAATATTGATGCAAAGATTACATCACCTTTGGTTTGCATTTCCGTATTTGTTTAGATACCAGAAAAGTTGTGTACAACAAATTTTTCGAACAGGTATTTATACCCATAATTTAGTAATTTAAGGTTATTACAATTAGTTTTTAAGATATATTTTATATAATTGTAAATTTAAATATTTAATAAATATAGTTTGTATATTTTTTATTTTGACATTGTGGTGAATTTTTTATTGTATACTCGGTTTAGTTATTCCGAGCATAATCAAAAAATAACTTGGCGTCCGAGATAATTTTTATTACTGTTACATTGCAGTTACTATATCTATGTTAAGTGGAAATAATCAAGCAGAAATTTGTGGAAATTAAGCAAATCAAAAGATTGAACCGGCCTACTTTAATCAACCGACTGAGACAACGGCATAATCTTTTATTAAGTGTTTTGGATCTCTGGTTAGTTTAACTATTTGTTTTGAGAATATTTACACCTATTTATTTATTATTAAATTATTTACATCTGGTGCCTTTAAACCACAACATTATACCTGGCGCATTTAAAACACTTATATATCCTGTTAAACGATCTTTTTCAACAATGAATGCAATTAAAACTAAATGTCGCAACAGAATTCAAACTCCACTACTTAGTTGAAAATTAGAATTGATATATATTCTAAAGAAATTTGCTGCAAGCAATTTCAAGGAACTCCAGATGTGCTTAAACAGTTCAACACAAATGTAATGTCTTTTACCACAAAAACGAAAGGTCAAAAAGAAGACAAAGATGATGTTTATGATTTCTTTGAAACTGACGATTTTCCTTGTATATCTGTTTCTGATACTACTGTAATTTGCAATACCTGATAATAAGTTTTTATTTGCCAGTTTGCTAAACAAAATTAGGTGAAGTTTGTTTTTTATCAGTCTGTATTCATAGTGTGCTTAACTATACCATGTTTTATATAAAGAGTTTATGTAACTTGCCTACTTTTGGCTACCTTTGTTATTTGGTTTGGCAAGATTTCTGTTTTGAAGTCTGGCAACCCTGGACTAGGTGCCTGCCCGCTCAGTGTGAATTTTGGAGCAACTATGCAATGACAAGATTGGCGTACGCACAAGCGAAGGTGAATGACGAAGAACTGATAATTTATGTTCAAGAATATGAAGGTGTATATAATTTGCAGCACAAAGATTACAATAATTTAATTAAAGAAAATATGTGCCGCCAAATAGCTAGCAAATTAAACTCAAGTGGTAAGGACAGTTGCAAGAAAATAATACGGCACAGAGCTTAATGTTTGTGATTTTGCTGCCGACGCTTGTAAGAAGAGATGGCAGCTGTTGAGAAGTTAGTATAGAAGTGCTCTTCAAAGGCGAAGAACCAAAAGTGGTCGGTACGCTAAAAAAAATGAAACTGGAAATTAGAAGAGCAAACGACGTTTCGGAAACCCCATCTGCAAGAGAGAGAGAGAGAGAGAGAGAGAGTACGTATAGTACAGATTTTTACACAATACGGTACATGTCATCGATATTCGATACGTATGCATATATATATATATATATATATATATATATATATATATATATATATATATATACAGGGTGTCCCAAATAAAGTATGGGTGTCTTTCTTATTATTAAAGATAGAGATTTGGTTAAATGGGCAATATTGTGCCATTTTTTGAGCCGAGTTCGATTCCGTTGAGAAACATTTCATTTTCCGAACAGTTTCGAAATTATGCAAAAAAAATGGCCGATTTCTGAAAACTTAAATATCTCCGTAATTATAAAAGATAGAAATGATGTCAAAATAAAATTCAAGATAGCGGTTTCCAAGATATTAATAGCAACTTTCTTATTTTGAATGGGCGCCATATTGGATTTTTACACAATTTAAATGGGATTTTTTTCTCTTTTCAACGATGTATAACAAACCTATGTACGAATAAAAATTATGGGAAATATTAATCTTCAAATTTCCCGGATATTGAACACACAGAAATTAAAAGAAATTAAATGTGGTGTATACGAAATACATAAACATATTGAGCCAGAATGCAGCTCTCCATGATACCGTGGGCTACAGGGCATACAACCAGACTGAAACGGAAACTCCCTCTGATACTGTCTCCAACTCCAACGCTGCATACAATCAACAGCCACAAACATATATACGCATTGGTAAGATAAATCATAAAACACGAAGGTCTAGTCATAGATATGAAAGTGTTTTAAGGAACCTACAACTACAACTATCAGTACGGGTGACATTACCAAAGCGTAACCATTTTTTTCCTTACTTTACTTGCGTTATGTATTACAGAACAACATATTTTGTTCTTATTTTAAAGAGTTTATATTTTATTTGTCAACCTAAATAAATGTAAGGGAACGATGAAACTACGTGAATGTTTTACTGTTGACTTTCTCTCCTAACAACATCCAACTGCCATGATACTGCGCCTGCTTCAGTGTTAAAGTAATCCTTGAATTGTTCCCTTACACTCAAAGTATCTCCTGCGGATTGATCTCAAAACACCTTAAATTTTCCAGTCCTCTCGGATTGTCAGTTTACTGAATATCACCTTCGTTTATATTCGGTGGTATTACATCATTTCTTAAGTAGTTGTGCAACACTCACTCAGCGAGAACAATTTTATCCACATTTTCAGGTTTCATCTGCAGTCTTCCGTAGAATATTCGAAATTTTTTAACTAAAACGCCAAAGGCATTTTCAACTACCCTTCATCCTCTTGAAAGACCGTAGATGAAAATGGCATCATTTCCCATTGATCTCCCTGGGTAGGGAGAAAGAAGGTATTTTTCAGCGGAAACGCTTCATCACCTACAATAACAAACGGCAATTTTATATTGGAGTCTGGAAGTACTTCAGGGGGTGGTACATCTAGGCCTTGTCCTTCAAAAGCTTTTCCTATAGCGCTGTGCGCAAAAATGGCCCCATCACTTGATTTGCCGTAACCCCCTACATCAATCATAATGAATTTATTATTGACAGCAATTGCAAGTGCAACTTATGGAAAAGGTTTTTTTTATAATTATAAAATAAGTAACCACTAATCTGCGGCGCCTGGCATCTCATCGAGTTTCCCATCTATGGCTCCAATACACTTTGGAAACTTACAAATATCCCAGAGATCCCCAGCAATTTTCCTCCACATTCCTTCGTTTGGAAGCCGCATTTTAAGACGTTCCCATATTATGTCGCAAGTTAAAGTTACTATTGAGTTGAGCGTTGATGGTGCTATACGGTAATTGTAGCCAAGTGACGCCTGGAAATCTCCAGAAGCCAGATACCTTCATTGCAAATATTAACATGAAAACAATAGATAACAAAATTTACCTACTTTAAACAAACCGCCAACCGTTCTTCAGGTCCAATGCAGCGCCGAAAATTTGTAGTCTCCTTTTGCATACCATTCCTCAAAATATCTAATGAACCCTCAAATTTAGGTGGCGCCATTCGGAAGTATTCGAAAAATTTTACTGGGTGGTTTTTCAGCCCATTAAAGATGGTGTGCAATTCGTCTTCTTCATCACTTGTACGATATATATTGTGAACCCAGTACCTCCGGCGCTTTCTTTTTGCTCCTTTCGTCATCTCAACACATGAAGACCAGCCGCAATTATTATATCATCATCAGAACTGTCTACATTCGCCATTTAGCAACTAAGTTTGATGACGCTTCGAGTAACACTGACGCACCCCAGTCTCTTAGTGTGAATCCAAGCAGCTGAACACAGTCGTAACCCAGTCCCCGCCCGGTCGGTGGACAGTCCCTTCAGTTAGAATCAGCGTCTAGCGTTAGTATTTCAATAAAGACAAAACTGAGGTTGGACCAAGTTCACACACAATTGAAAGATAACCATATAATAGCACTAATCAGTACAATGTTAGTGTCTAAAATCTTACAATTATACATAATTGAGAAAAATTGATGTTAGTGTAAAGTTGGATCTGTCCACAATAGGTTCTAAAAAGAAAATGTTTAATAGATTAGTGCCGTATTGTCCCAAATATGTCCAAGCTTGGTCTTCCAGTTTTCAAGATAATTAAGAGAAGCCGTTAATCGTGAGCAGTTGGCCTTGTCCGCATTGGAAGTTTGTGGATTTTCAAACTGATTTTTTCTTCATTAGCGCTAGGCAAACGTGTGCAGTTGGTGCTGCCCGGATTTCAAGATTTCAAGATAAGTAAAAAACCGCTAATACTGTGAAGCTGGCCCCGAAACCATTGGATTTTTGTGGATATTGAAAGTGGGTTTTTACGTAAGTACTACGTTAGCGCGCAAAAATTTCCAACCCCGGCTTTCTCGTTTTTAAAATAATCTATAAAAATGGCTAATACTGTGAAGTTGGCCTCTTTCATATTGAAGTCCAAAATTTTCCAAGTCGTTCAACTTTTCAAGGTAGTTTAGAAACACCGCTAATATTTGGAAGCTGGCCCCTGCCACGTTGGGTTTTTAAAACTGGTTTTTATTGTTAGCGCTAACTGATTCCCAAAATGTTTCAACACCGGGTTTCAAATTTTCAAAATATTGCACTTTTGAGCATCATTAGTTGTAACGTTGGTGCTCAATATATGCTAACACCGGGTTTCGGGTTTTCGAAATATCCAAGAGAAACTGCTGTTAATGTCAAATTAGGTCTTTTCACAATTGGTTTTGATTGGTTTTTCATTACTTTAGTGCTAGATGCTCAAAATTTCTCAACCACCGGCTTTAGTTTGCAAGTTACTAGTGAGATGTTGGATTTTTGAATCTGAGTGTTTTTCTTCTTTAGTGTTCCTTTAATGATGTTTTTTGGATTTGGAACTGTTTTAACGTTAGAACTGATTGGTTCCCAAAATTTTACAATCCCCGACCTAAAGTTTTCAAGTTAATTAAGAAAAACCACTAATAGTTTGAAGCTGATCTCGCTTGCATTAGATTTTTGTAGCTTCTATGTGAAGACTAGTTTTTTCCGTCATCAAAGTATTCAGTAATTAGCACTACTGTTTGCAAAATTTGCAAACGTTCCGTATTTAACATTAAAACCAGAATATAGAAATAAAATTATTCATTTAAAAATAGTCAATACGAAATCAAGCCCGCAAATGAATTAATACATTAACCGTTAAATATTGCTAAGGTATTTGAATTAAGTATTATAAATAATTAAATTGTAATGAATTTCGAAAGAAAAGTAATTTCAAATATCTTGCGTTTTTTTCATGATAATCAAAACTTAAAAGATTGAAAAGATTACACAATTAACTGTAAATACACATTTTCCTTTTATATTCCGCAATTAAAGTTTGGCTAATAATAATTTATTTTGTATTATAATGTACATCTTGAATGGAAAAGTTACAAATAAGCCTTGTATATTAATTCAATTTATAAATAGAAAACCGTCAGCATTCAAATAATAAAATTTAGATTCCGTATAATTAGCAAACACTCAATTAGCAAATCAAATCTACCGTCCCTGTACATTAATTTATATCTTAAAATTTTTATTCTATATATTAGAGGTTTGACCGTGAAGTACACCTTGATGATTGAATTTTATTTAAAAGAAAATAAACATATGTCAATATCAAATATATTAACATATACTTGTTGCCGTTTGCGACTACCGTTTATGTATAAATGTGATAATTTTGTAGTTACAAACAAAATAAGTTTCATTTAATCATTTCAAATGTTAACCGTCTAATTAAAATGTTGAATAGGGAAAATTAGAATTTCCAAGCGACCCCACCGCAATCGCATCGACGTTATATGTATAGGTAGGTCGCGCGGCTTTCCGTTATCTTTTATTTCTTTCTGCGTTATTGCAAATATCGATAGTGTACCTGTTGCAGAATATGAAGTGAAATGGTAGCTTTAATTATTTAATTAAATTTATCTTAATAGATACTTGCTCCAAAATTAAATTTGAAAGTATTTAATTTATCTTAATACTTGTTGTAAAGATATTGCTACTGGTGACCTTATACTTAAATTTTAACCGCTGAGGCTTAATTAGACCGAAAGAACGCGTATTTACTAACAAGCATCCATTTAGTCATCAATAATTGGTGTAGGATCCGTGTTTGTAAAGAGGGACTTGTGACCTTTGTCTACTTCCCTAACCGCCGACCGTCCGCAATAACTTAGTTTTAGGATCATCTTCCACCACCATCGAATTCTGAAGTTATCCTCCGCTAAGGGACCTGAGGCAGGCCGTTTGGGAGACCGTGTACTGTCTAGAATTGGCCGAGAGGCAGTCTGGACCGGAGTATGTTTTGGTGGCGCTCGTGGTACATTTAACCATATCAACCCCCTTGAACCAGAAGCGGTCCTCCGTATGCTGTGCAGAAGTTGAGATATAATACCGTAACTTTTTTTTCTTCCAAACGAGTCTCAATTTTTTATACTGGTCGAAGCTGACTGCAATCTTCACTTGCTAGCAGAAGACATCCTTAAATTTAAAAGTGTTTTTTATCGTTACTTCCTTCGTTAGTGCTGATTGGCACCCCGAGCATCAAGTTTTTAGAATAATTAAGGAAAACCGCTAATAGCTCCGCGCAATTGGATTTTATCAGTTTTTGGCATTGATTTAAATTCATGGTTAATGTTATGTTAGTGCTGATTGGTGCCAAAAAATGTCCTCCAATTATCACTAATGTACCATGAAATACAATGTGGAAAAGGTCAAATCACACTATTACGAGATTTCTTAATTAATAAAACTTGAAACCCGGGATTGGGAAATATTAGAAAAGTGTGGGAGGAACCCACTTCTCATTCATACTCGATATACTTAATTGTATGAACAAGTTGGTGCCCGGGTTGGAAATTTTTGGGCATTAACGTAGCAATAACGATGAAAAAGAGAACTAGTTTCCAAACCCTGTAAGCCCCCACGTTAGGTGCAAATTTTGTAAGCCGGTTCTCCTTTAACTCCTCTACTTTATCTAATTTGAATTCGTGTCAAATGTAAATCCAGACGTTAGGATCAATTTGTAACTAATGTCTAATTAAATCAAGACGTTAGTGTCAGATGTAAACTTACTGACTTTATTTATTTAAGGCTCCAAGTGTAAGTATTTAAATAACGGGGCTGCGTTTACTATAAATTGTAGCGTGTACAATTGCCTCGGACTAACTACAATCGAAGAGAGGTCGTGATAGGATTTGATTGACTGAAAGATTTCAACAAACAACTAAATTTATTCTCTATAATTTACAATTCTAAATATTTTAGTTATTCTACGTTTATTTCAACTTAACCAAGGAAAAAAACATGTAACAAAACAATTATTTACAAAATAAAAACAGGCAGGGGATCATCATCCAGGTCTGAACACGATATTGTCACTCCCAACACGTTGGTGGTCTCGGGTGTCAGGATAGTGAGGTCTATAGTACAACAAACGTTTAGGTAATACGGAATTTGGAGAGGAAAGAAGCTTCCCACTAACTATATTTAGATTGCAAAAGTTAAAAAACCAACACAATATCGACTTTTGTAATAATTCATTCGCAAATCCATTTCTTATTGATAATTTTCCCTCATAATTAAATCCGATTTTATCTTAAAGAGAATAAAATCAATATTCTTAAGCTTTAACTATTTATGTATATAAAAACTTTATATACTTTATATACTTTATAATGCGAGAAATAAACGGTATGAAATTTTAAAGAGGATGACCTCTTTCTTTAATGTCGATTAAAATAGTATGTTGACCAGCGTTCAGAGAATCACTTGACTAACCGAATCGGTTTATTCCTTTTTCTTGTGTATAGAAAAAGGATAGTTGCGTGTTATTTGCAACGAAAACTTATTTTCCTTTTTAATTGAGATTCTTTTAAATCGTTTCGGGAAAATCTTATTTTATATACAGGACATATTTTGAGAGTAATGATTAAAGAAATTCACAATCCCTGTTTTTTTAAGTAAACTTTGATCTTTAGGTAACTTACCTGTGATCTGTCTTTGGACAACTAGATTCACATTTCAGAAATATAATTTACCTAGCGGTCTCTAAGTGGTTTTTATACTCTCGGAAAGGATAAATTCAGGATGTGGATTAGAAATAACGTATTGAAATTTGACTTAACACACGGGCGGTTAGGTGTATGTGTTTGTTTCTAGTTTAATCTCCCCAACGGGCGGTCGCACCTCGGGTTAATAACAGGATAGCTCGATCTCTACAGGCCTACGCCTTAGGGACGGCTTGGTAAACGAATCACCTCTAAAGGCCTACGCCTTAGGGGATAATCCTGGACAGGTCTCAATACCTTACGGGATTCACTGCAAAAAGTAAAGAGGGACTTGTTTATTTATATGTGTGTATCTGCGGGCTAGCGCACCAGGGACTGAGTGTGTGTAAGTAGGTGCTGTAATGTTTTAAAGATATACATGATCGTTCTATAATTCCAGCAAGGACAGAAAAGAAACTTATCACTGCAGGCGGTGTGATAATCAATATAAACTCTAAGACTTACCCTAAGCAGGTCTTAAACTGATAAAGCGGGCGCGGTTACTCGGCTGGTGGACTTAGAAAGACGGAACGGCAGGAACTAACGGAAGTGCTCGCCAAAGAGCGGGCAGGAACTAACTGAAGTGCTCGCTAAAGAGCGGGCAGGAACTAACTGAAGTGTTCGCTAAAGAGCGGGCAGGAACTAACTAATTTCGCATCTTGCTACCGTTTATATATAATCCGTGGGTCTGCGTGATTGGATTATTAATTATAACTATTCGTGATCTAACGTGATTGGTTTCAAATAGTAATGATACTTTGGTGGGGTTCTTGCGCAGAAATCTTCACGATTTCTTTATTAGGGAAGAAGGGGTAAACCACTTAATTTTTAAAATGCATCGGAGCTTCTATAAAACATGCAATTTACAAAAATTAATTTACGAATTTATGTAATGATTTTTCTGGATCTTTACAACCCACAAAGAATCAATTCTGGCTGAGACAACTTCACACTATTAACAATGTTTCATAATTATCTTAAAAACCTGAGGCACAGGGTTAGATATTTTTGGACATTGCGCAGCACCAACCGTATCACAGACCACTATAATAAAACTTATAGATAATGACTTCCACACCTAGAATTTATTGAAAGATTTTATTGAAATTTTCGCCAACGATGTCTTTCATTAGAACAAACGACTAAAATTTGAAAGCAAAAGAACAAAAACTAAAAAAGGTTTTTTTCAATAATGAGTTTCTCCGCCATGATTTGTAATGCACTCATTTAGAAGACGTGGCATGCTATCAATCAAGTGATCTATCGCTGCCTGTGGTATATCAACCCAAGCTTCTTGAAACCGTAGCCGGAGATCGTGTAAGTTATCTGGAGGGTGTGGTAAATTACCCAGTCGCCTACAGACCTCATCCCATACATGTTCAATGGGCGACAAATCAGGCGACCGAGCAGGCCATAGAAGGACGGCAATGTTAGCTTCTTCCAAAAAACGTGTTGTAGCCCTTGCCGTATCGCGCATTATCCTGTTGGAAAATGGGATTGTCCAGCCCCTGAAGATATGGAAGCGCAACGGGTTCTAGCACATTGGCAATATAACCAGCGGCGTTTAAATTGCCATCAATGAAGACCAAGGGTGATCTGCTACCTTAAAATATTGCACCCCATATCATCACTCCTTGTGTGAGGGCTGTGTTGCGTTCCACAAAAAATGTTGGATTTTTACGTTCTCCACGCATCCGTCTGACCCTCCTACGGCCATCGTGAGCCCACAAGTAAAATCGGGACTCGTCACTAAACACAATTCGATGCCATTCTTGCGCCAAATTCGCTTTTTCGTTGCTACATTCTAGCCTGCGTAGACGGTGAGGTGCTGTAAGAAGAAGACATAAAAATGGACAATATGAACTCAGTCCATAAGACCTTATCCGGCGATAAACAGATGACATTGACATTCTGGGTCCTACACCTCTCATCCAATCATTTGCAATCGATAGAGTTGTTGAAAATCTGTCTCTTGTGACTAAAAGTTTTAAGCGACGTTATTCGCGATCTGTAGTCCTGCGGGACGTCCAAATCCAGGGCGACGTTGTTGCACCCCTTACTCGGACCATTTGGACCAACATCTCAATACCGTTGTAAAATTTCGGTTTACACGACCAGCAATTTCTCTTAGCAAAAGTCCGGCCTCTCTCATGCCAATAATACGGCCACGTTCAAAATCAGTCAATTGGGAAAAATGTTGATGTTGACGTACTCTTGGCATTGTTCCCAAGTTCAGAACGAAATTGTGAACAGCAAAATTGACAGTTAATTACACACTGATTGGTTTATTTCTTCAAATTTATTGTTACTAAGTGCAAAGGAAAAAACAGAAAAAAAACTACTAGCTCATCGACGACATCGTTGACAAAAATTTCAATAAAATCGTTCGAAAAATTATAGGTGTTGCAATTTTTATGGAAGTCAATATAGTTATCTCTGAATCGTATGTGAACTTTTCATATGGGAATATTTATGATACTAACAATTTATATTTTGTAAAATAAAGTTATTTGGATTAATAAATCTGAAGACATGCGGTTTTCACAGACATTAATTTGAATATCGTGTTTAGAATATGTTCGTAGGTTCGGCAGTTCAAGATAATTTTTTCTTCCTAACAAAGCTCGTCTACTCTCGTTGTTTCGTGGATACTGCAGCCATTCAGGCTTATAGTATTCTCTCGTTGACCTTCACCCAGTCTGTAATGATGCGTGCCTGTACCATATCACGCAGGACTCTCACTGGAAGTATTCTGAAATCTTCCGGTTCCATTTGTGGATATCCAAGTATGCATTATCTTTTCTTAGACAGACCATCGCAGTTACACAAAATGTGCATAACGGTTTCAGGTTCTTCACTCAGAATCTGCAGGTGAAGTTTCCTCTTAGTTTTATTATCCTCTTAAGGTGGACTTTAACAGCAGTGTGTCCTGTTAACGCTCCGGTTAGGATTCCAAGATCGTTTCTACATAACCGTAGTAGTTCTGAAGCTCTCTTTGAGCGAGGACTCTCTATGAAAGCCTTGCTGTGTGTTAATCCTGGTCTGCCAATCCAGTAATTTTTATGCTACTCCGACATCTATTCTCTGATATATCTGCGGTCAGTACGTCGAGTTACTCCTAGAACTGGTTCTGATCCGTAGAACAGTTTTGGTGTCCCCAGTCTTGCGAATTCGTCCTGATCGTTGTTTCCTTCAATTACCCAATGGCCTGGAACCCACTGTAGGGTGATGTTACGTCCCGCCAGGTTATTGAGTTCTTCGTAGCATTACCAGAGCAGTTGTGATGAGCCGTATAGTTCGATAGAGCTTTTAAGGCTGCCTCGCTGTGATATAAATATGCGCTTATGTGTATAGCGCTTTTCTCATTTGCGTGTGCACATTCCAGTATCTCGTATATTCCCGTTTGAAATACGATAGTGTACTTTCCAACCGAGACTGTGATTCTCTCGTGTGAAGTTTCACAGTAAACGCCCGCTCCAGCACCCGTCTCGTTTTTGGATCCGTCAGTGTACAGTCCAGGCTTCCCTGAGGAATTTTTTGGCTTTGCTTATACCCCTCTTCATTTCAAGTATGGGACCCCAATGCTCTGAGCTAACTTTTCGTGTTCCGTTTTACGTGCCTTGTTACGCAAGTTTTGAATCCTCTAAAATTCCACCCTTACAACAGTAAATTGATGAGGAGGAATACTCAGTAGAGATTACATCGCAGCGGTAGGAGAACTAAAGCTGTTCCACCAGCTTAACTTACACGCTAAAGGGAAATCAAACGCTGTTCCACTAATTTAACTTACATACTGACACTGCAACTACCTGATATAAGCAAACCAACTTAAACAATGGTATAAAAGAACACATCACCTTATATACAAACTAAACTTAAAAGAGAACCAATGCTCTGGTCTCAAACTAATTAACTCCTAAAAAAACTGTCACTAACAAGCAAATGACCAACGAGAATCCCATAGAGGAAATGATCAATTCGAGCAGCTGGCAATTAACAAACATATTACAACACTTACCAACAAAAGAAAAAAATAATAGGGCAAAAGGAAAATCAAGAATAATTCAAAATGGTTCGGAAATGATTAAACTATTGTAGATGAAAAGGCCATGCCAGCCAGGGAAGTACCGTCACCCTTACCATGGGCTCCCCATGCCAGCCGAGGAGGTACCACAACCCTTATCATGGGCTCCTTAATATTGGGTCTCCGATTTTCTGAGTTCTGTAAGAGCTGCCGGTCACCTTTTCTTCATCCTAAATTTATTATCATCATTATACTTGCTTCTCGCCCTCGCTGTCTTTCAATCGGATCGAAAGCCCAAAATTAGAAGTTAGAGAAAAGATGGCTGTGGTTTCTAGGGTAATAAATACCGGACGTAAAATCCTGCCCCATTCGGATGTGCGGGAGGGCAAGGCCCAAGCGGCCTCGGTTATCGATAGTTCTAACTTTCTGATCCACTATTGCAATATTCCCGATATCAGGTCTAATCTTAATGGTGTTCTCCAACATCTTGAACAATTACAACCTGACATTTTATTTCTATATGAAACACAAGTTTCCTCTGAAACCTCCGATTCACCCGACTAGCCCTCACTCTAACTTTTGATATAAAGGAGGCGTATGTGCTTATATCAAGGACAGCATTGGTTGCAAGAGGATTTCTTCCTTGGAAAAGAACAATTTCGACGTGATTTGGTTTAAACATTCTGGTTCTAAATTTGTGAAATTTGGCTGTTGCATTTATGACAGTAACGTTCAAGACTTCTTCGATTACCTTAGTTTGAAAGTTGACTACCTTCTGTCTCAGTTTCCATCTTGTGATATTTCAATTGTAAGAGATTTAAATGTTTATAACTCTGATTGGCTTTAAGTTTCATCTACTACTAATCCAGCTGGCCATAGCGCAGAAATGTTTGCTATTGTTTGTGATCTCACACAAATGATTTCTGAACCCACAAGAATCCCTGATAACCCTAGCCATACTCCACATCGTCTAAATCTCTTTCTTACATCAAACCCATTTGTTTATAAAACTTCCGTTTTTTCCCCTCTAGGTCTATCTGATTGTCTAATAAAAATAATTTCTACTGTCCCTAATTCCTCTGCTGTTTGCAACACTAATAGAACCTTGTGGTGTCTTAAGGCAGCTAGATGGAATGATTTACGAGCCTTTGCAACCTTTCCATGGCGTGAATGTTGTTTTAAGTCGTCTTGTTTTTCGGACATTGCTCTTTCAGCATCTGAAGTCATGCGCATGGGCATGGAGTTATACATTCCTAAATGACAGCATCGTATAGGTCATTCACGTTTCCAACACTGGTTCAATAAGGCTTGTGCTGATGCAATATCTTTGAAAAATAAATCTTATATTAAATGGAAGTCTAATAAAACGGTCGAGAGTTATGCAGAATACGTTGGTGATAGAAATATCTGCAAAAGTGTCATCACGAAAGCTAAAAAATTGTTTGAACAATGAAAATGCAATGAACCAGCTACATCTCCTTTGGGCAGTAGTAAATTTTGGTATTTCGCCAATGCCATTAATAAAAACTTTGGTACATATTTATTCCCCCCCCCTGATATCTTTGACGGATCTGTAGTTGCTGATTCAGTAGACAAAGCCAATGTTTTCGTGGATTTATTTACATCAAAGTTGTGTCTCAATGATTCTAAAAAAGATGTGCCCCTAGTCAACTCTTCTTAATACGCTATGGCACCGATTCATTTTTGGTACAAGCTCCTAGAATCGATTATCTGTAGGCTTGATCTCAATAAGATAACTGGCCCAGACGGTATCCAAGCTATTGTCTTAAAGAAATGTTGCCTCGAACTAGTACCAGTCCTATCTAAGCTCTATACGATCCCGATGTCTTCTGGGGAAGTTAGCAAATGTTCAACCTATTCCCAAAAAAGGTGATAAGACCAACCCCTCGAACTGTCGACCAATTACCATCACTTCCATTTTGTTTAAAATCATGGAAAAAGCCAACAATCAGCAACTGCTCTCGTTCCTTCAAACTAACAAACTCCTTAGTGACCACCAATATCGGTTTAGGCAGGGTCGTTCATCGATCTTCTTTCATATGTGACCCGAGTTTGGAACAAGACATTAGAACAATCCAGTGAAACAGTTGTAGTCGCTTTATATATCTCAATAGCATTTGACCAAGTTTAGAATATGTGTTTACTTGCCCAACTTACCTCGCTTGGGTTAAATGATACGCTCATCGACTGGGTTTCTAGTTTCTTGATAAACGACGAATACGTGTCGTAATTGATGGCTTTTTTTCAAAAGAAGTGAACATTAACGCGGGCGTGTCACAGGGATCAGTTATAGGGCCTACATTTTCCCTGCTATATATAAATGGCCTTATTTCTTCAACGACTAATCCGATCCATTACTTTGCTGAGGACAGCGCTCATCAATGTAGTTCATCTCAGTCTAATGGTAATCTACCTTCTGCCTCAAGCCATTAAAGCTGAAATTGCAAATTCAATCAACAAAGACATTCTCGAATGTGGAAGCAATAATCTAGTTAAATTTAATGCTAACAAAACTCAGTGTTGCCTTATGTCCGCCATAAAAAACCAATAATAATAATAATAATAATAATAATAATAATAATAATTTCTTAGCGTTGAAACGCCTGTGGGGAAACGGGCGCCTCTCCACAGTATAATGCCCTGCTGCGGTATGCCTGCTCTGCTTCAGTTGACACCTTTTCAGTGCATTCTCGTGGGAACAGTATGTCCATATTAAATTCTCTCGATGAGGACTCATCCTCTAAAATGGGCGTTGGTGAGGAACAACGGAAAAATTCCTTAAACGATAATATAATGGAACAGTTGACGTCGGGTAACACCCCTCGGTTTCTGGTCATTAGGAAACAAAATTCTGATAATTTTGAAAAGGACAATCCATTTGAAATTGCGAGAACTTTATACAATTTATTAGGTGATGTAAACTCTTGTAGAAAGATTAATGCAGGTCTATTGATTGACACGCGGTCCAATAAACAAGCACAATGTTGTTTAAAACTAGAAAGGTTCGGCAATAACTCCGTAACTGTGGAACCCCATCTTAGTCTAAACATTGTAAAAGGTGTTATAACGTGCAAGGATCTACTTAATTGCACAACAGAAGAAATCCTGGAGAACTTAAAAAATCAAAAGGTTAAGATGTTAGGAGAATAACAACGAGGAGAGATGGACAGACTGTCAATACGACAAGCTTAATTCTCACTTTTTGTAGTCAGGTATTACTAGCCAATGTGAAAGTGGCTATTTATAGACTCCCCGTTAGACTGTACATTCCACCTCCATTACGGTGCTTTAGATGTCAACTCTTTGGGTACACGACTGCTGCATGTAAAAATGTCCAAATTTGCGTATGCGGTAAGAAATTACACACAGGCCAACCATGTGAAAAACCAGTCATATGTGCAAACTGCAATGGAGAACACACCGCTAGGTCAAAGGAATGTCCAAAGTATAAGGAAGAAGTTGCTATACAGGAATTAAAAGTTAAAAATAGAATTACGTATTTTGAAGCACGCAAGCAAGTCATAGGACAAACACCTAGTGGCCTTACATACGCAGCGATTACTAAAACCGTAAACACACATAAAAACCTAAACGTGAAAGATCTTGTGTTTGAGTTAGCACCTCATCTAATAACGGAGCTAAAACAACATTTTGTCGAAACAAAAAAGAATATTCCAACAACCAGTTCGGTAGACTCAAAGAAGATATACATTGTTGATCAAAACTCTGACTTGATGGAAATAGAGTCCAACGATAAGAGAAAGCGTCCTTCTGAAATATCAGAGACGTCCTCGTAAAACTTAGACGAGGAAGAATTGAATGAAAGTAGACTTAGTCTACTAAAACAAAAAAAGAAGAAGGGTTGGCCCAAGGGCAAACCACGCAAAACTTCTGAACTGTGATATTAAATTTAGATTACTTTAACTGTGATATATTTGACTGTGATATGTACGTGTGTTTGTTTTTCATAAATGTATAGTAGTCCTCGTTTTTTACATTATCTCTAATTTTTTATATTTTTCTATCTTTACAAAAGACATTCCCTTATTTGGTTCGTAAAGCTCAACTTTATATTTACATATACACTCATCCATTATGGAAAATACCATTATACAGTGGAATTGCAATGGGATAATAAGTCACTACTGTGACCTAAAATTACTAATAAGGGATTACTCTCCATTCTGCATCTGTTTGCAGGAAACCCATCTCAAAGAAGGCCAACCCTACAAGCTAAATGGATACTCTATATATCGGAAAGACTTTCCCCATAACCTCCGTGCTCGAGGAGGAGTAGCAACTTTAGTTAAGAATGGCATTAAGGTAACGCCAATACAGCTAGTAACACCTATCCAAGCTATAGCAGTACGATTATCATACCCTGTAGACCTGACGATATGCAATGTGTATCTTCCAGATTTTAATTGGGAATTAAAAGACCTCAGTAAACTCTTAAGTCAGTTACCTGATCCATTTGGCATTTTTGGCGATTTTAACGCCAATAGCGATCTATGGGGATCTAATCGAAAAGACACTAGAGGCCGCCTTATCGAATTCCTTATTGAAAAAGGAAAATTAGTCCTCCTAAACACAGGATCTGCCACTCATCTCTCAGCCAGGGGAGGGGATTTCTCAGCTGTTCATTTAACTATAACCTCACCCGGGATATCTCCTCATCTCTCTTGGAGGACAGCGGATCAACTTTATGGTGGGGATCATTTCCCCATAATTGTAACTATAGATAGCCTTAAGATGGAAAATCACCCAGTTCCAAAGAGATGGGTTAGAAGTAAGGCAGACTGGTCCCTCTATCAACAATTCCTTTCTCTCCCACATACAACACAAACAATCGAAGGCGATATATTCTTATTGGTATCCTCCATCTTAAACGCAGCAGCTGCGTCTGTTCCAAAAAGCAGCGCTAACGCTCGGAAGTGTGGAGTTCCTTGGTGGAATTGTGAAGTTGAATCTGCTATCAAAGAAAAAAAGCAAGCTTTTAACCGATTCCGAAAAAACCCTATCCAAGCTAATTTTATCAAGTTTAAACAACTTCGAGCAAAGTCACGGCGTATAATCTTGTTTCATAAGAGAAAGTCTTGGAATCAATATGCTAACTCACTTACTACCTCCTCACCTCCCTCTGAAGTATGGAGAAAGATTAAAGCTGTTGCCGGATCAGGGAAATTTACCACCATAAAACAGCTACTAATAAATAATATATCAATCACTTCACCTCTTGACCTGGCAGAAACTATGGCAGATCGGTTTGAAACTTCCAGCGGTTCTCAAAATTATGAAGAAGCCTTCCTACTAAATAAAAAGCAGAGAGAAGTGAAACTAGACTTCTCAACTGATATGTCCCATAATTACAATGAACCATTCTCGACGAATGAACTAAATTTCGCACTAAAAGGTTTAAGATCAGCAGCGGTTGGCACAGATAACGTGAATTACGAATTCCTGAAGCACCTAAATCTATCCCTCAAGACATACCTCCTAAACATATACAACTCGATATGGACCACTGGATCTTTTCCGCATGCCTGGACTGAGGCTATAATTATTCCGACTCTAAAAGAAAATAAAGATCCCTCAAATCCCAACAGCTACAGACCAATTAGTCTAACGTGCTGCCTAAGCAAAGTTCTTGAAAGAATGGTAAACTATAGGTTAGCATACGCCCTAGAAAGTCAAAATCTTCTTAACCGAAACCAATACGGTTTCCGCAAAGGAAGATCCACCCTAGACTGCTTAGTACAAATAGAAAACAGCATACAAGACTCTTTTAAAGAGAGAGGCCATCTTATAGCTATATTCTTCGATCTAGAGAAGGCCTTCGACATGACTTGGAAGCATGGCATAATAGAAAAATTGCATAATTGGGGTATACGTGGCAATCTGTCAATATTTATCCAATCCTTTCTCTCCAATCGAAAATTTCGTGTAAGAGTCGGTAACACTTTTTCGACTCTACGAAGGCTAGAGAACGGGGTGACACAGGGATCTACCATAAGTGTGACACTATTTGCTATTAAAATCAATGATATTGCATCAAACTTACCTGAAGAAATCGAAAGATGTATTTATGTTGACGATCTCTGCATATATGCTAAGTTAAACGCCACACAAGAAATCAATTCTAATTTACAAAGAGGCATAAACATAGTTTTAAAGAACGCTGAGCAGGTGGGATTTAAATTCTCACTAGAAAAAACAAATTGTGTCCATTTCTGTAGATTGAGACTTCCACATGTGGAACCTAAGCTATACATCCATCAAACCGTCATCAAATACGTACAAAAAATTAAGTTCTTAGGAATTACATTCGATTCTGACTTGAGATGGCGGACTCACACTGACGAACTAGTAGTAAAATGTCGCCGAATACTAAACATTTTACGCTGCTTAGCTGGCACAAAATGGGGAGCTGACAGAGACGCACTAACAAAAGTGTACAAGTCTCTAGTACTCTCACGTATCGACTATGGCTGCGTAGTATATGCATCCGCAAGAAAGGGCGTCCTAAACAAAATTAATGCTGGCCACCACCTTGGACTAAGGCATTGGCATTGGCGCTTTCCACACAAGCCCTATTGATAGTCTATATGTGGAATCAGGAATACTTTCTCTTTACAAAAGAAGAGAACAACTGCTATTGAATTACTTAGCAAGGATAAAAGCACGACCGCAACACCCAATTTATAATATATTATTTCACAAATTACGCGAATATGATAATAATCCTACCATTACACGACCGATGAGAATCCGAGGGCAAGAACTTCTAAAAAAGTTCCAGTACATGTTGCCAGAAATATTGCAACCTGAACTCAAAGAGGTAGCGCCTTGGAGTATACGCCTACCTACTTTAATAAAAATCAATAGCGATTTTAATAAATACACATCAAACAATTTAATGAAAAGCTGCACCATTTACGTGAAGGGCATTAGAAACAAGGCCGGTACAGGGAGCGCAATTGTAATAGATAACAAGCCTCATAGCTGGTCATTACCAAAATCGAGCCCGTTATATATGGCAGAACTATACTCATTTTATCAAGCTCTGTTATACTGTTCCATGAACCAGCTATCAGGGCGCTACTATATCGTAACAAAGTCAAACGCCTTGGCAAATAATATAATGAACAAATTCACAACGAATACCATGACATACCTAATACTCTGTTTATTGCAAGAGCTGCATAACTCTACTAAAGATATTACAGTCCTGTTATTAACCAATTGCACAAAAATTGGAAACCTACAGTTAGCGAAAATCGCAGCCTGGGAAGCAGCCGACAAAGCGCCAGAATTAGAATTACACACCACAGAGGATACTACTAAACAAGTATCACAACTAATAACCAAATCCTGGCAAGCAGAATAGAGCCAGAAAGAAAACTTCCTGAAACGCATACAACCAATAATAAATAGTGGAAGAAATCAGATGAACATGTCCAGGCAAGAACAAGTAAAGATCAGCAGACTGCGCATAGGACACACAGCGCTTACATCTGCACACTACCTCACAGGAAACGACCAAGCAAAGTGTGAAACATGCGATAAAACTCTAACTGTTGAACACATCCTACTCGAATGCTCAATCTATCAAACTGAGCGAATTAGAAACAAACTAGGAAGAAGCCTTCAAGAAATCCTTAACAATAATTCTGACGAGATATTAAAAGTAATCAATTATTTGAAAGATACAAGACTATTTTATAAAATATAGACTACAGAAGATAAAGAAATGTATGGCGCTAATGACCTTGATGTCGACGCGCTTAATAACAATAAAAAATAAAAAATAAAATAATAATAATAATAATAATAATAATAATAATAATAATATATGCCTTTATTATAAGACAAAAATAATTTACAACAGAAAAAAAAAAGAAAATTGGGGCGAGATTCAGTTGAGAAAAAAGAAAATGAGCTTTTCTCTCACCTGCTCTTCCATCTAAACCCTAATACAAAATAAGAAAAAGAAAAATATATTAGCCATTATGCTTATGACAGGCGGTACAATTTAGAAAAAAACTATATAAAATGTTGTTTTTACGGTTCTAGTAAAATATCTGCTAGAACTGGTTTCTAACTTTAATCTAAAAGAAGATTAGTTACACATCGCTTAAACTTAATAAAAGAGATTGATTTAATTTCACTAGGTCATGCGTTATAGAGACTAGCAATTTCATATGTGAACGATCCCTCAAATGTAGTTGTGCGATGATGTGGTATAGTTAGCAAACCTCTATAACGTAAATGCAAATGGTGAACATCAGTACGAAATGTAATTTTAGTATAAAGATAAGGAGGAGATTTATTACTAATAATTTTGTAAAAAAGACAAAGTGACCTTAACTTGCGCTGGTTCTTCATATTCAACCATCCTAGTGCTATCAGCTTATCTGAAATAGGTTGCCTTCTCCGTATGCCAAACATCAATCGCAAACATAAATTCTGCAATACTTGCATTTTATTACTTTCAACTGCTATCATTTGCTGTTGTAAGTATGAATAGCTCAGATCTTAGGTTTTCAGACACTATTACTCTGTTGGGAATGACTATCTTCAAATCTACCATGGGTTGACTATCTTCAAATCTACCATGGGTTGACCATCTTCAGTTAGCTACCAAAACAGCAGTACTTTACCTCCCTTTCTGCAGTATAAGGCCCAAATCTGATCTCATCTCTGGGTTAGTGCTCCCCAATACGCTTTCGATATCATTGATCGCATTCAAAAGAAAGCGATTAGGCTTATAATTGACCCGTCTTTAACATACAGTCCCCCCCCTTGAGCATAGAAGAATCGTTTCAGTACATTCTTTGTATTCTCGGTATTACAATGGCTATTGCGTTGCTGAATTACCTATCTATTTTGTACAGCCTTATTCATGAAAACATTTGTGATTTAAACACGTTTCGTGATCCTTAAAATCATGAGGAGTTACAAAACACGAAAACTGCAATTCTCCGAATACAGAAAACAATGAGTTTTCAAAGATTATCTCGAGTTTTACCTCTCTATTTGGATTTTTATAAACATTTTTGCAGTATTGATCTTTCAAATCTTTCGTCGTCTCCCACAGAGAGTTATTGTAATAATAATAAAAAATGAAATTAAACTATGACCTGAAATGTCTGTTTTGAAGTGGTATGAGCCCAAAAAATAGTTTTTGGAGAATGTCGTGCATGCATGCGCACGTACGTACATGCGTGTATGTGGCATGTGGTATGTGTTGCATGGCATATGTGTGTTTGTGCGTGTGCGCGTGCGGGTTGGTGTGCGTATATATGTGTGTTATGTATGTGTGTGACTGGAATAATTGAAGGTAAGAAGGTTTGTTAGGTCGGACGACTGAATTTTTTATTATTTAGTAGTAATGTATTTTTGTATTTATGTTTATACAAATCTAAACGTTTCGATAACACTTACAGTTATCGTCCTTAGTAGTAATATTCAGAAATGTTTAAGATGTTGAAACAAATTTTTGAAATCTGAAAATTGAAAATGCAAACATAAGCCTGCTATTAATTTGACAGTTTGATAAACGTATAAAGCGAACTATGGAATACAATTTTAGTAAAGAATAACGAGATTCTTAATAAATTAAATATTGTTAAACTGCCTTAAAGATGACAAACCAGAACACCCTCTAATGATCGAGGGTTAACAGTGAAAAATGTCATAATCGAAGAGCAAATTTAACAAAAAGCTAAGTATTTTTTTATGTGTAATAATGGTGAAAGTTTATATTTTCTTATTAGTAAACGAATATTCAAAAACTATTTTCTTTAGATTCGTATTAATGAGCGTGAGTCTTTTTAGGGATTGTTTCTTCGTAGCAAACCTTGACGTTGATGATATACACATGCAATCTTTTTCTCGGCACCGCTTAATGTTGTTAGTTCTACAGGCGTATCATTATCAAAAATTGATAAATCGAGTAATTTTAGTGATAACACTAAATATAGTTTCATGAAAATTACATGCACGCACGTACGCGCACACGTGTACACGTGGACACACGGACACGCAGATACGCGGACACATAGGCATCAAGTTGAAAATTGTGTAGATAGTTTTCAAAACACTGAAAAAGTATAAATCCAATGTAAACTTAATATGGATTATTCTTACAAAAACAATACATTACTTAGAAGTAATAAATAAAAAAAATCATATTCCTCTGAATAAGTGAAGTTCAAATAATCCTCTATTGAAATCCTAAATATAATCCTAGTAATGATCTGAAAAAATAAAGTTAATGTCATCTGCACTAAAAGAATTGGATTTTTTTTTTAATTTTGCCAATAAAGGATCTCATACGATTTGAAGACATATATTTTGTTGGTGTTTAATAGAAAATTATAAATCATATGTAATACATGATACCCAAAGTAACATTGGCTGGTGCTTTTATAAGTACCTTGTGTGCACGCCCATCTAGATACTTTCATCCTACTAGTGTAGTTGTGCTTATGGTAGTCAAGATTTAAATCAGATCTCTTTTTAAAGATGTAACGATTAATAGATATAAAATAGAAATGCATTATACTACTGACGCCAGTTTGACATTATGGTAGAATATCTCAGATTTATTTTTGAGCAAATACTAACTTAATCAAATTTTTGCAGTACCTTCTTACACGAATATGCTTCACTGAGGTAACGATTGTGCAACGCCTAAATAGTGGATTTTAATTATGTAAAGTGTATATAATTTCGTAAATTTTTGAATAAATAAATCCACGATCTATTTTTGGCTGTAACTCACTCAATATGTTCATTCAATCTAATCAATCAATAACCACGCCCATGTAATTTATTTTAATAATTGGGTTGATTTTTACATTGCAACTACATGATACTTCGTTACAATTAATATCGTGAATTCGTATATTATTTACCGTTAAATTTTTATTTAAAGCGTTCATTGACATATGTTACATTCTAACCATATTACTTTGGGTAAAGTAATCCTACTATGTATCTGTGGCAATAAGTACCATGTTATCTGCGGATGAAGTAATAGTAGAAGTTAAAAATTATTATTAATTTTATTAAATACATAAATAAAAAGTTTACTACCTCGAGTAGGATTTGAACCTACGACCTGTACTTTGCTAGGGTACCAAATGCGCTATCGAACTACAAGCCCCAATCGATGTAAATTTTGTCTTTATGTATGTAGAATTGATCTACATACATAAACACAAAATTTACATCGATTGGGGCTTGTAGTTCGATAGCGCATTTGGTAGCGCGGTACTCTAGCAAAGTACAGGTCGTAGGTTCAAATCCTACTCGGGATAAACTTTTTATTTATGTATTTAATAAAATTAATAAAATTTTTTAATTACATATTAACTTTTGAACTTTTTCGTTCATAACAAAACTTATAATAAAATAGTAAAAGAGTTTAATTTTAGCTTTAGTAAATCATTTATGTATAACAACAATGAAATGACAACGAAACACCTCTTACACCGTAGTATTTATCAAGCACATTGTTTTGGAGAGCAGTATCAAACACTTAAACCAAATCAAGGAAAGTAGCTGCACAACATAACGATTTCTCAAAACATTTCTTTATATGAACCACCATCAGTACCAAAGCCTTCTAAAACCCATACTAATTATCATTCACCAATGCGATTGTGCGTGTGTGAATTTTAGTATCAACGATAATTCAAAAACGACAAGACGTATACACTTGAAATTTTGTGTGTAAGCTTGTTTTTATTTCTATTTGAGCAGATTAGGTTTTGTGAGAACTCCACCAGCAGAGATATTTCAGAAAAAGCTGCATATTTCAAAAATATACAAAATAGTCTAAATTATAGACTAATGAGATTGTATCTTAATTTTCCAAATATTAGAAATGAAGTTTCATCATTTGGCTACTAATCTAGCCCATATTGATAGAACAGAAAATTAAAAGAAAAAAATAATTCATATAAATATTAGTCACGATTTGACCTCACTGGATGGGGTAATTTTGTGACACTTGTAGATTTCCGTGAATGCACAAAGCCAGAGTTTGTGAAGAATAACGTTCTAAAACTATGTTCTTCATGTTGGGTTTATCACAAATCCACTACCTAAATTGCAATCATACGGAAGTGTGTCACAAAGTGTACCCAAATAAAACGGCTAATCGAGTAAAAATGCTTTATGTGACTCAACTCAGCCAGGAAATTTGAAACTAAAAGCAAATTAAATAATACATAACTAAAAAATGTCGATAAGTAACAAAATGGTAACATAGAGGAAAATAAACGTCCATTTCTGGAAAACGTAGGTTTTCTGCAAGACGATATTTGCACTGGTTTATTAGCTTTGTTAAACTATTTCGAAAATCTCATAAAAAAGTTCGTCCTTCTGGTTACTTCCAATTGATACCACATTTCTCCATTACACTTATACAAACTTCATTTTGTTTAAGGGCAGTGATGGCGCTAGGAAACAAATTTCCTTTGTTACGCATAATAACATAATTTCCAATCTTTGCTTTGTTTGTAAGGTTATTTTGACGCATCGTGTATATGTATTATTTTGATAACTTATGGAAGGTATTTTGAAAGTAAAGGAAGTGAGATTTAATGAATCATTAAATAGTATATGAAAGAATATTTGAATGTTGTAGCTAGATGTTGAAAGCATTAAATTTGGTTGAAAAATAATGTGTGAGAAAAATTGTTACTGAAACGGCACTGGTAAAACTACCAGTTTGCCACTGGTCTTTTGCTGCTATGTACAAAAGAATTCGGATTAAAGAAATGGTTGTAGACGTATTTGTGAGTAAGATTATGATATATTGATATTTTATTAATGTGCAGTAAGTAATATGTGTTCATATTTTGTTTGTAGAGATTTTGTAATATAGTACAATAATGGAAAATTGAATGCGTATCCAAGAATAAAGTTGTTAGAATGTGCTCGAGTTGTTTGTGAGCAAATAGAGATCTCCCACATGCAAACTTCGTACTTCCACTCGGCAAAGAAAGAGGGTATATAAGCGAGATCTCAATTGAAGTAAGGGATAGTGAGAATCGTTCGGTTAGACCTTAAGTAAAGATCGCGCGCGGCATTTTTGGAGGGACCTTAGAATGGCCAGTGTTGCATTTTGTTTATGAAGATTCAGTTCAGCAGTACGTATATAAGTGACTGCAATAACCTATAAGGGGACCGAGCTGGTAGCGTAGTGGTGGCACGACCTGCTTAGCATTCGGGAGGTAATGGGTTCGGTTCCCGTTACCGTCTACCTTGTACGAGGTTTTTTCAGGGGGTTTTCCTCATGCACATGTAGCGGCATGGTCACGGCGTATATGCACACCATGTGCGGCTGCTCAGGCGAAGGCTGGGGTAGTATTTCTCCCTCAGAATCCTAACTCCGTTCCTTCCGATCCTATCCTGACCATGCCCGTCCTTAATCCCACCATTCATATATACGTAATGTATGTATGCTGCGAATCTATGATTGTGGCTGAAGGAGCTCGGAAAGCTCGAGCAGCCCGCCCTCCCCCTTGTGGAGGGAATGAAATACGTGGCCTTTTCCGTTTCCTTTTTTTACTATAAGGGGATTAAATAATATATAGACATTCATAAATAAAGGACATAATAGCGATTTCCTCTCAAGAAAAGAAATGTAACAATAAAACAGCAAATTATTCAGTAAGAGCGTGATCCAGTAAATAAAGAAAGAGATTAGTGGTCGTTGGTGACATTAATTGTCGTATGTATACAATCAATAATAATATCAAATCAATTGTACAAAGTAAATAAGAATTCTGTTATACAAATGGTGGTAAACATTCTTTGTAAATTTAAAAAGGATTACTGAAGCAGACCATAAGGACTTCACTATACGACGGATAGAGAATGAATTAACTTAAATTATAAGAACTAGTTTTAGGTTTTGTTTAACAGATACAAGCACGATTATGTTTTAAGTTTTTGCTTGTTGAGTTAATAATTTCTTATTATAAAAAAAAAGAATAATCGAACTTTATCTATTTTAATGTGTTTAGTATATAAGATTTTAATATATAAATATTGATTTTTGTGGTGCATTTTGGAAATCACGTGTTTGTACATGTTTACAATTTCAAATTGGTCAATATATATATCCATTATTTAATTTACTTTTGTTGTTTATTTGTGTCAACTGAGATAAAATCTTAGCATTAACGTGTGAAAATTTACCTAACGGGTTATATCTTTTGATAATTGAAATTAACGTTCAAAACTTTTGAGTTTAATGATCGATTTGAAATTGCTTTATGAGCCAGATCGATTACAACATTTTATTTTCACGATTTTGAAATATTTGACAGTGTGTAAAATACAGAACACGAATAACAGAATATTTTTATTAGGCATAATTACAGATCTGAAGTATTAAAATTCAAACCTATTGATGAATGTTTAAATACGATTTTTAAAGAGATAGCATTCATAAAATATAGAGAGGTTATTTATGATGAAATATCTGATCGTTCTAGTTTAAATTTTACAGCAACTAACGAATGTTTTGTTGATATAAAAATTATCAAACCGACTTTTTATGCAGAATTTTCTAAATTGAATAACGTTTATTTAATTCAAAGTTTTCTAACAGTTAGAAATATAAATTTATATGTATCCGAGGGATGTTTAAAAAGTATTGAAATTTATGACTTGGAATTTTCACATGTACGGGGTGTGTTCAATAAGTTTACGACGACGCTTGTATTTCAAAATTTTCTCAAGCTTTTAGATAAATTCTTGTTGAAGTGTGATTGACTTTGAGTTGTGAATAGTTTTACTGAGTAGGCTGCAATGCTGTCTTCCACAGGATTAATTTAACATCCCGCATAAGATTATTTATTTTAGAAACATTTAAGGTTGTGGAGACAACTTTTTCTGGACTCAGCACTGTGAGTTGTAGATTTATAGTCAATGTAAGGTGTTTGAAACTACCTTCAATCATTGGCACCGCTTTACTTTCCGGTGTTTAACCTTCAGACATACCGTAAAACTCAGACATGGAAGACGAGCCACTTTTCCTATATGAGACCACACCAGAATCTTTTTACTGCGCATTGATCGAATGTTTTTGTTAGATTTTCCAAATGACATTGCAGTTATGGGTATTTCTAATTGTGTGAACGTTGACGGTTCTTCAAATACCGTTGATGTCGGTGGCATATTTCGAACTTCATCTGTTAAAGTTGCTTTTTCAGGTGACTCTTTCCGTTTGCGTCGTATGCGTTGTGATTTTGGTTTGGCTGTTGTCAAGTCGTCAGCATCAAGATACGTTGCACTTATGCTTTTACCGTGAGCTACATTTATTCTTTTGCGTTTTTGGCGTTGATGTAACGGAGTTGCTGTGTCTCGTTTTCTCAGTAATTGTTTCTCGTAATGCACCTTTAACGCCGGCACTCTGGTAGTTCATAATTTCTTCTAGTATACGACTCAGAACTTATGCACGGTTTAGGGGATGTAAGCCACATTTTTGGAAATCAGCCGGAAGAACTTTAACTACTCTGTCATGCATGATATCCATTAACTTTTCCAACAAAACGGGAAATTGATCTTTAAGTCCTTGCATTCGTGCAAAGTTATTCTCCAGAGACCCTCTATAGGACTAAATGAGTTGCTATAAAAGAAGTTTTGTTTGTCTCACATTGACGTATAACCTTAATATTTAGGTGTAAACTCTATAAGTACCTTCTGTCTTTTAAGAACATGTAACGTGAGATCAAGGAACCTGTCCTCAAAACACTGACAGTCAATCCTGCCGGATTTAGTTCTGTTATACCGCGCATGTTCAGGTCCACTTTCCGTCCAGGTTTGCCACAGATCCCTAACTTATAAACAACTTATACTGGAGCGATTTCTCCTGTTGCATTTACAGCTACCATTAATGAAACACATGCCCCTTTAGCAACTTGGATTTACCCCCAGATACTTTGTGCCTAGTTTTATATGCACTATTGTAGCACCAGAGTAGAACAAAGACACTCTCCTCTCCACTTTTTTTACGTCACAAGTCCCGCCCACTGGGACGCCTTCTCTACGCGAACTTGCAAACACGCAATTACGTAAAACGAAAACACGTAAACACGTGAAAGGATAACGTAAACACGAAAACACAAACACGCAAAATGAAAACACGCAAACACGAAAACACACAAATACGCAATTACGCAAAACAAAAACACGAAAACACGAAAACACGAAAACACGAAAACACGAAAACTCGAAAACACGAAAAACAAAAACACGCAAACACGAAAACACGCTAAATGAAAATACGCAAACACGAGAACGCACAAACACAAAACGAAAACACAAAGCACACAAACACGTAAAACTAAAACGTAAACACGAAAACACGCAAACACACAAACACGAAAACACGCAAAACGAAGACACGCAAAACGAAAACACGCAAAACTAAAACTTGCAAAGTTGCAGCCATGAATTAATACCGGGAGTTGGGCCCATCTTCAAGGAGTTGGAATCTATAAATTGTCTTTATTTTTGCTTTTACACGGTAAAGTGTCAGTGATCAATCCTTATGTGCTTAGAGAAACTTATTCTACACTGTTTAGATTCGGGCCTACTTAATACATTGTAACACTTGTCTCTGACAATTTTTCTATCGTTATACACAAAAATAGAGTCTTTACTATTACTAAGCGCCATATCTTTTATCGATTCAAAGTTTATACCCATGAGAGTTCTTATAGTTTAAGATCATACCCTTCACTTTACGGACTGATTTAACTGTCCGTTCAATGGTTGAACACACATTATAGCTGTAGTTTTTCGGCCCCGCACTAACAAACTCGGCTATATAACTTCCCTCACCGTACGTCTCCAGTTCGTTGGTCATCTGGCCGAGGAAATCTCCACAGGCTGGATTCCAGTCATCGGGTTTCACCACAAATTTGACACTGTCTGTTTCATAATACAAAACGCGACGGTTCAGTTTATCCAGATAACTATATAGTACTAAACGTGCATGAGCTGACGTGCGCGGCTATGGACACATTAATAGTTTTTATAGGCTCACGTTCACCCTCCGGTCTATCCCAATTTGCAATCACCACATTATCATTAATCGGTATAATGGATTGTACTTGCACCAAAGAATCCGTAAACACTTTGAAAATGTCCTTTGGATAAGATACAATACTACTCTGGGTTAAATTTTCCCGTTGACCAAACTTACCCCAAAAAGAATTTAACATGAGTTTGGCCAAGTACCTTAAACCAGAATTTTTCTTAATGTTCTTCTCGTCTAGTTGTATACCCTCTTTATCGTAATATTCCGTTATGTAGTTCAATTTTGCGGCTTCTGACGTACAATGGTTGTCATTTTGTGTGTCAGCGTGTTTTCGTGTTTGCGTGTTTTCGTTTTGTGTTTGCTTGTTTTCGTGTTTGCGTGTTTTCGTGTTTTCGTGTTTGCGTGTTTTCAATTTGCGTGTTTTCGTTTTGCGGGTTTTCGTTTTGCGTGTTTTCGTGTTTGTGTTTGCGTGTTTTCGTGTGTACGTTTTCGTTTTGCGTGTTTTCGTGTTTGTATGTTTGCGTGTTTTCGTGTGTAAGTTTTCGTTTTGTGTGTTTTCGTGTTTCCATTTTGCATGTTTTCGTGTTTGTATGTTTCCTATTTACGTTTTCATTCCGTGTTTGCGTGTTTTCGTGTTTACGTGTTTGCGTGTTTTCATTTTGCGTGTTTTCGTGTTTTCATTTTGCGTGTTTTCGTGTTTGCGTGTTTTCGTGTTTTCGTTTTGAGTGTTTTCGTTTTGTGGGTTTTAGTTTTGCGTGTTTGTGTGTTTTCGTGTTCACCTTTTCGTTTTGTGTGTTTGCGTGTTTCCATTTTGCGTGTTTTCGTGTTTGCGTGTTTTCGTGTTTGTGTGTTTTCCTATTTACGTTTTTATTCTGTGTTTGCGTGTTTTCGTGTTTGCGTGTTTTCATTTTGCGTGTTTTCGTGTTTTCATTTTGCGTGTTTTCAGTTTGCGTGTTTTCGTGTTTTCGTGTTTTCGTGTTTGAGTGTTTCCGTTTTGCGTGTTTTCGTGTTTGCGTGTTTTCGTGTTTGCGTGTTTTCGTTTTGCGTGTTTTCGTTTTGCATGTTTTCGTTTTGTGGGTTTTAGTTTTGCGTGTTTTCGTGTTTGTGTGTTTTCGTGTTTACGTTTTCGTTTTGTGTGTTTGCGTGTTTTCATTTTGCGTATTTTCGTGTTTTCGTGGTTTTGTTTTGCGTAAGTGCGTGTTTTCGTGTTTGCTTGTTTGCGTGTTTGCGTGTTTTCGTGTTTACGTGTTTGTGTGTTTTCATTTTGCGTATTTTCGTGTTTCCGTGTTTTCGTGCTTGTGTTTTCATTTTGCGTATTTTCGTGTTTTGTGTTTATGTGGTTTTGTTTTGCGTAATTGCGTGATTTCGTTTTGCGTGTTTTCGTGTTAGCGAGTTTGCGTGTTTTCATGTTTGCTGCGTGTTTTCGTTTTGTATATTTGCTTGTTTTCGTGTTTACGTGTTTTCGTGTTTGCGTGTTTTCGTGTTTGCGTGTTTTCGTTTTGCGTGTTTTCTTTTTTTGTGTTTTCGTTTTGCGTGATTGCGTGTTTGTGTGTTTACGTGTTTTCGTTTTGCGTGTTTGCGTGTTTTCGATTGCGTGTTTGCGTGTGTCTGTGTTAGCGTGTTTTCGATTACGTGTTTTCGTGTTTGCGTGTTTTTGTTTTGCGTGTTCTCCTTTTTCTTTTGCGTATTTGTGTTTTTGTGTCTGCATGTTTACGTGTTTGCATGTTTGCGTTTTTTCGTGTTTGCGTGAGGTGTAAGTTAAACCAAACCAGTATTTTAGAATTGGAAGCTGATTTTTTGTAAGATGTGAGATATGACATCGCAAAGACCCACCGGTCATAACTCAAAAATGTTACTAACAATGTATCTGTTTCGAGTAAATTTCTCACTTTATGTATAGTTTACGCTTCTTGTTTCTGTAACCACACTCTAATATCTCCCCTAGGGGCATGTTTATAAATCTAAACTCCAAGGCCCAAGAGCGAGTTCCGAAGATAAGTTAGTGTTAGTGCCCCTTATTTCCAATTTTCCCGTCATAACCATTACAAGGGCTGTATGTACTTTTAAAGGGTGAATCCACCTCTATTACAGAAAGCACTCATTAATCCATATACCGCTAGATGGCACCACAAACAAATTCAAATTTCCAGCCAAGGGCCACGACAGGGGCGAAGGCCTACACCTGTCTTATAAGGTTAGGGCCTCCTTATTATTATTATTAGAATACAATCCAATACAATTTCCAACCAGGGGGCCACGACAGGGACTAAGCCCTAAGAGCTAGTTCCTACAACTGTCTCATAAGGTTAGGGCTCCCATACCATTTCAAACCAGGGCGCCACGACAGGGGCGAAGACCTACACTTCTCTTATAAGGTTAGGTCCCACATACCATCGCACGAAGGGGGCCACGGCAAGGGGGCTAAGGCCCAAGATCTAGTATCGAAGACCTATGCCAAAAGGACCATAATCAGAAAGATGGCCGACAAAAATGGCCGACAAAAATACACTTTCCACGTGGGCGTGAACAAAAAGTGGAGGGGAAGGTGTCGCAGTGGGCGGGGCTTGTGACGTAAAAAAAGTGAAAGGGGAGTGTCTGTTCTATTCACCAGGAGCATCGCCCAAATTTATCTCATCTTAATTCCATAAATTAAATGCAGCAACACTCTCTCCAGATTATTAACGAAGTTGTTTATAGTTTCGTGGTCCACTGCAGCCCTCGAAATACTTATTCGAGCAATTCTATTAGCCAAAGCATTTTTGTGTCTATCAAGAAATTACTATTTTAGCAGATTTTAACTTCTTTTCTCTCATCCATATAAGCCTTTACAATAAAACGGAGGTCTTGTGATGTAGTAGGGAAGTCAAGTATGGATACAGTAATTATGTGAGCAATACAAGACTGCTCCTCTTCGTTATTTAGGTCCATTTGTCACCAGCGGGAAGATTCTGTTTTCCATGCAGCTTCAAAAACAAGGTATTGCGGTAGATTCCATATCTGCATATATTAAGAGTAAATATCTAAGTTTTTATGCTTGTTGCCACATTTTTACCTTTCAGCCGGATATATATATATATATATATATATATATATATATATATATATATATATATATATATATATATATATATATATATATATTTATGTCACCATTAAACTAAAAAATTGTACTCCAGGAACGTTTCTTTTAAATACAAATTTAATAATAATAAGTGAGGTTAATATAATTGTTTCTCACTTTTTACTTTTTACGTGCGATTTATGGGTAAAATATGAGTGTGACAATTAAATAATCATTGTTTTTAAAGTCCAATAGTGGTATGCGTTGGAAACATGCATAAGTAATAGCGAATAGTTGTTTAGTATAATCACAAAGAAACTATTCGCCAATAATGTACTAGATCTGGTATCGTGATAAAACTGGCAGATATAGAGATACACGCCAATGTTATACGACACATGTTCGAGTGTGAGGGGTCGTTTTATCGCTATTCATAAAGTAAATACAGACATAAGAAGATACAGGACACGCTATTATATTGTTAGAAATCGATATGCTTACAAGAAAATAATTTCTTATTCTGTCTTCACAACGTAAGTAGAATTAATTTGTACTAAACATATTGGGATGAGTACAGTGGTTGACACACAACAAGAAGAAAACAGTTTTTATCAAATTATTGACATACACCCAAAAAGGTGTGGTTAGCCAATCTAACATTAACAAAACTCATGTTTCAATGAATAAGAAAAGTAAAAAATTGCACCAAACGAGCATATCACATAAGTAGCTGGAGTAACAGAAATAATTCCTTTAAAAAATGAAAACGTATTCCAAAATATTTGAAATAACTACGTTTAAAATAACTATGCAACAATGAGTAGTAAAAATGGAAGTTGGCAGATCTCTCACATAAAAATTTTTCTTGACGTTCTCTTGAAGGTCTCATTTTTTATTTTGTTAATTTGTTTAGACTGTTGGTTTTTTAAAATTTGTTAAATTTTGAAACTTTCCTTTTTGGATCCTCAAGTAAAAGGGTAACTTTATTTCTTCATATGTATGTCAAAACATATCTAGATATTGATTAACCTTGCGCTTTAGCGTTTTAACCATAGTACGGAACTGCATTAAATTATGTATTTGTGCATGTTATTAAATACATATGTATACGTCTTAATTTAATTCATTAATTTTTTTAACTGTAAGACTGTTTTTCTTATGTAACCTCTTCAAAATTTTATATCGTTAAAAAAAGATTAAAAAACTCTACCGAAATAAAAATAAAAATATAGGTTGTCATTTAAAAAAAATATTGATGACGTCACAACTTTCAAAACAATAGACAGCCTAAGTGCTTACGTCACAGCTGTGGGTGGAGCCTACTACGGTTCCAAACAAACCCGCTTTCTGTGTAAAAATCCCACAAGAAATTTTTCATTTGGTGATTTCTGAGTTATAAGGAAAAAATAAGACATTTAGTTTCGATATTGTGTGAGAGGAACGGGCCGTTTAGTGATATATATTCGTTTTTACCAATGTGAGTTAATATAATGCAGTATGTAGTTGGAAACTGTTTGGGGTTATGTAGGTTTTTTCGATTATTTCTACTAAACTAATGAGTTTGCTACTTTAATTGATTACTTTCAAAACTCTCAAGACTGAAAATGTGCAAATTTTTTTAAATATAATTATCAATTATGTTTAACTAACATTTATTCTATTTTATTTTCAGATATCCTGTAGAAAATGGCTTTAAAACATGTTTTAAAACTTTCAAACATCAATGCTTTTTAGACAATGACAACAAAATTATAAAGAAAGGCGAAAATGCCCTGGAATCCAACCACATAAAAAAACATGGACTTTGATTCTGATTTGATGATCATAAGGGGAGAAGTGTTAGCTAGTATGGAAAAGAAATGCTACAATGTTGTTATAGGTATGATATCATTGCCTTTTTCAATATTATTAATTGAACTGATGGTAATGTTTTTTTAGAGTTGGAAACGAGTGGTGAAATCAAGTCAGCAACATGCTCTTGTCCACGAGGTATAAATTTCATCATATTGCCACTTTAGCACTGTTTGGACATTATCACATTTCCGTAACAGATAAAACATGTTCATGAAGTGCATCATCCAACCCTGAATTTGAACCCGTGCACTCTGCTGAAGAGGTTTATCCACCAAGGCCATATAAATGTCTTGAAGGTGGAGTACCAGAGGTCTTCATTCGTAAATTAAAGCAGGAGTTAACTACATTTGGAAATACTGTGGGATTAACTTGGTTGTTAAATGAAGAATCTACTACTCCAATATGTAATTTCCCAGTTATTGAAGAAATAATTTCTTCCAAGGAATTTTAGAGGCCACAGATAAAATTTCACTCTTTAAAGAAAAATGTACCATTGATGACCAGTCAATACAAGACATTGCTGCTGCCACTACCGGTCAGGTTTCAAACGAAAAGTGGTATCTTGCAAGGAAGTTCCGATTGACTTAGAGCTACTTTGGACACATCATTTCAGCTTGCAAAAAAACAGGTTCCCAGTTAGTTTGTTCAAGACACTTTTAGGTAAGTAAAAATCTGTTCTTTATATTTATACAGTATCCACCAAAAAGTTCAATTCATATAGGAATTTCTTATACAAAAATCATGATTTAAGGCTTAGCTCTAATTGAAGTCGACTGGTATTTGAACATTCACGTTTAAAATATATAGAATGTAGTCAAGAATCGTAACATAACATATTTCTTAGCGTTATCATTTAGCAAAATTTTAAAAGATTCATTTAATTTCGTTCATCTGAAAATATGTACATAATATATCAAATTAAAGTTTAATTTATTTCAGGTGAATATTATCTAGATTGTATCAAAGCAATTCAATGGGGTAGAATACACTAAAAAGATGCACTAGAGAATTTGAAAGATCATTATAATTTAAATAATATTCAACCAACAGGAGTGTGGCTTTCAAGCTCGGGATTCCTTGGTGCTAGTCCTGATGGATTAATGAATGCAGAGGAAGCTATTGCCGAAGTGAAATGTCCATATTCTTTCAGAAATGATCAAATATTTGAAAAATTAAAGAATAATGATAAATACATAATTTACTATGACGATGATGGGAATCTGTTGCTAAATATGAACCATAATTATTATTATCAGATCCAAGGTATCTTACATACCAACAACTGAGTTTTTAAAAAGGCTTCATAATACTGTATATTATTTTTATTTAACCATTGCTGTATGTCAGCCTTATTAGATGCTGTTATAGGTACTTTGTTCATCAGAGCGCTGTGGTAACTGGCATTATCCATAATAATTGTGGAAGGTTGTTCTAAATTTACTAACAGCTGATATTCAAACCAATGCAGAAAGTTGTCTTGATTCATTTCTCTAGGATAATCAGTATTCCTTGTCTTAGATGAAAATACTAATTCTGCACCATGAATGAATCCTGTAGCGCAACCAGCATGAAGTATAAATTTATGAATAATGCAACGTGATTATTATCACAGACCTTATGGGATTAAAATTTACCTTGCCCCACCAACGTTTGTCTTCTTTACGGTCTTAACATTAGAATCTTGCTAAGAATGATCAGCAGTAGCATCTTTAAAGATCCATGTCTCATCAAAAAAAATTAACTGACGCAAACCTTCATTTTTAAGTCGAACATATTCATGTAAAAAATTAACACGCTTTATAGCGATATTAGGTAGCTTGATTAATCCGCGTCTTGGATCATCCTTGTTATACTTGAAACCACAGAACCTTCCACAGAGATGTTATACAGCCATTAAAAATATTATGTTCGCGTAGCTTTCCTTGCAAAGTTTTTAAGGTTACGTGTTCCTTTGCAAATAATTACACTACATAATGCAAAACTTTATGGAGTTAAAACTGTACTAACTCCTTTGTACATCTCGTAAATAACATTTCGAATTGTAGTTTGGTCAAAATTACCTACATCTACGATTGGTTTGCTCGGATGTCATTTTTTTGGTGGGCTTCTAAGTACTTCACCTTTGCTGCATTTACCTGCGATATTATTGACTGTTGAAAGACTCACATGAAAGGTAGCTGCAACTCTCTATAAACAAAAAATAATTTTACGGATTTTTAAAGCGCATGACATAACCTAAAACATCCTCAACATGCCGCTCATATTTCATATTTAAGATAACTAAAAAGAGAAGTATTTTAATCATTATTACTTACGTCTCTAACGGCAGTAATTGGCAAAAGGGGGCCTCCATTTTCACGTTTTTGTTCAAAGTAATGGATCAGAAAGCTTACAACGTCTTAACAACGGCTAGACAAATCACCTTTAACTATTTATTGTTTACAGTGTGTGTTATTGTTATTAAGGTGGTTCTGACAAGAACTTGTTGAATTTGATGTGATATATAAAATTAATTGTTATTTAAACACTAATTACACAAATCAATCGTTTATGATAAATCGCTCAACCTTGCAAACTGTTGCCAACACTTAAGAACTAAATTTTCCTGGTTGCACTGGGCTCTATATACAGACTTGTTTAGAAAATTAGAACCGTTATATTGCTTGCACTTTTCACCAAGTATGACATTATTTTACACTTATCGTAAGAAGCCTATATTCAGGTTGTATCAGTTAGGATGATGAATAATAAAGCAAGTTTTAAATATCCAATAGTGAAGATGTATCCATTACCGACACAATAAAATTCTTTTTAATTAAAAACGTTTTATTTTAATTTTGAGATAGTCATTACAATTTTCTTTTATATTGAGTATTCTTAACGGAGCGGAAAATTTCTATGCCATTTAGTATTTAAATATTGAGGATTTATTACTTAGGATTTTTGTCTCACATCGTACGTTTAAAAGTTGTGTTTACGCGAGAAAAAGGTGATGATAAGCGCGAACAGGCATACCGTTTTTTTTTAAACTAGTTTAGTATCCTTAATTTCGTCTGCGAGGAAGGACCTTTTCTTAATTAAACGTAGTTTGTGAAATCAAGCACCAAAGGATGTTCTTTTTTTATATACCTTTATCATTTACTTTATACAGGCCATTAATTATCGAACAGGAACCTTGTGCCACGTTTACAGATCTTTTTTCTATAAGAATATGAATATTCTTTACGAACAAGTATACCAATATTTTACGCTTTGAATAATACGCATCTAAATCTAAATTTGCGAAGAGATACAATGTTATAAGGATGTACGAGGGATATACAGTATTTGTTGTCCCTAGCAAAGATGACTTTGAAGTATGTTGCCCCTAGTAACCGCACTTGTTTTGTTATTTTATTGACAAACAAACTGCCAAATTTGGTTAGTCGAGCACTAATAGTGTCAAAGTTGTAGAAGTTGAAAGTAGTGGTTGCACGAAGATTTTGGGAAAATCTTCATGCTACCACAAAAGAAAGGTTTAACACTTCTTGAATAGCCAGTTTAGCCTTGTTTACCCATCATCCTAAATGTTTCCTCGAGCGCGATGTTACGGTTGATGAAACTTGGGTTCATCACTTGCAAACAACAAAGTATGGAGTTTCGTCATCAGCATCCACCTTACTCCCCTGACTTAGCTCCCAGTGATTTTTATTTATATCCAAAACTAAAAGAGTCTTCGGGGAACAAAATATGAAAGCGATGACACGGTTATGGCAGCAGTGCAGTACTTCTGTAATCAAGACTCCGATTTTTTCAAGAAAGGTGTTGCTATGCTTTAATGTGGAATACGTGTCTTCACGTTCAAGGGGATTATTGTAAAAAAGTAATGTATTCTATGATAGGGACATTAAATACTGTACATTCCTCGTATTTCTAGCCTTCTAGGTTATTTTCGCTGTAGTATTATGATGAACATTATAGTTTTGATTACATGTAGGCCAGATTAATAATGTTAGTCAAAAGAAGCCATGGAAGACTGCATTAAGCAGAATCCTAATAGTAAGATTAATTAGTATATAGTATGATACGATGTTTACATAATTGAAATGTGTGTCATTATTTTTATTACAAAATATAATAGATGAAAACGGATACGGGGCAGACTTAATTTTTACACTGTTATCTTTGATCTTTATTTTACCCAATAAGGTGTGATGCTAAATGTAAAATGTTGATATGTCAGTGCAATTGTACGAATAACTTGTATACTTAACTTTACTACAACAATATTAGCAAAGTCCAAGCGTAGGCGTATCAATCTAAGAGAAGGAATCTTGGTTACAAGAATTAATGTCACTATTACACCATTCTATTCGAAACGAAAGTGACAGACTGGAATAACGTACTGTTATATCTTTACTTTTGCATTATTATGCAAGTGAAATAAGTAATGGAATTATTACAAATAATTTAATAAATACTACTCACAATTACATATATAATTATTGTCTGCTCATTCTGAAAACATTTACTTTGTTAATAAGATTACAATTGATTCTCATATACGTGGTTGTGTAGAAAACTACGACAATATCCTTTACAATTGAACTTGCTAAAAAATATTTTAAGTAAGAAAAGTTTTTACTTAAAATATTTTTTAGTTTCTTCTCAAGAAGTCCTAAGTTAAGACGAGAACTTAAGGCAGGCCAGTAGCTAGAGGGGCAGAGTGGGCAATGCCCACTCTAAAAGAGAAAGTTGCCCACTCTAGAAAATCATTTGTGTACAAGAAAAATATACCATTTTCCCTTCTTTTATAAAAATTTGTACATATGCACACAAAATCACAAAAACATACTATTAATAAAGTTTTTATAGCTGCGTGAAGTTGATACAGTTGTCTTGATTTTAGAATAATTATATGAGATCTTAAATTATGCATTCATACTACACTTTGATTGCAGTTTATATGTATAATAATCAAACCAACAAACTTATAGATTTTATTCTCAAAAATGAAAAATAACTAAACTATTTGCGAGCAGCAAACTATTAAGGAATTTACAAAGTAAACAATTCATCACGTTCTACAAAGTTTTTTTTTCATTTTTTAGTGATTACATAAATCAAAATACGTTTGCTCCCCATAAAATTTCAATTGCCCCCCTGAAATCAAAACCTGGCTCGGGGATGAGTTAAGGATATAACTAAAAATATTAAGCCCTAAACCTCAGTAAAATAAACCTTAATTCTGGTACTTTCAGAAACATACTTTTTCACTCTTACATTTATTTATTCAAGATATTTTGTTATATGCCAATGAAACTTTGGAAACAAAGATGTGTAAATTATATGTGAATATTGTAAAAAGCCCCATTTTTTGGGGAAACTTTAGACTCTTAAAAAATAAATGCTATAAAAGCTGTTACAGTCATAAACAGCTTCAATTCAAACTTTATGCAACGCAGCTCTATAAAAAGCACATATAGAACAAGCTTTCCCTTCCAGACGAATTTTGTAACTAATATCTTAATCTACACTAGTGCCGTATTTATAGTCGATCCTTAAGAAAGCATCTAAGTGTACCTTTTCTAAGCATTCCTCAAGTTTTATTTAATACAGGTTATGCCAGTTCAGCATTATTTGCTTTTTCATGACAGTGTTAATATAATTAGTATAACGTATAATAACATAGCAGGAATTAAAATCCTAATCACTAGATTCTATTCTTTATAGCTAATAATTAAACTAGTGATAAGTTTGTCGCTGATTATTCTCACAATTAAGTTTAGTCGGTGTGTTCAGCACTGTGTAAGGATTGTTCACTGGGGTTATGCATTAAAAGGTCTGTAGGTAGTTTTGTTTTTAAACGAGTGTGTATCGACTGACGCCACTGCACTGGTTTATTTTACTATATAAGTTTTTGGAGGTCCTCATAACTGTTTAATTGTTGATGATGCCCGTTTCTCGATGTAACTGTGTTCCTCACAAACCACTGCGCGTTCGTAATGATTCGTAGCACTTTATTTTAAAGCACCTGCATTGTCTTTCGGATTCCATGATATTGGTTTTCTATTTGATATTTGGCCCACAGAGGGTGAAGATTTTGGCTTCGCACTTGGTTGCACTGATTTTTATACACCACTTCTCTAGCCAGATGCTAAAACGGTCCACCGTTTGTTGAAGTTTAACTGCCCCTTGATTGATATCGTAGTCTTGTACGATGATCGCGGTGTCATCCGCATACATAGCTAATTCTACGTATGGGATTTGAGGGACATCACTCTTTTATATGTTAAATAATATTGGACCCAAGATGGAACCCTGAGGAACTCCAGCATTGATAGGGCGGATCGTTGATGTAAACCTAATAATTTTCACTTGGAATGTTCTTTCAGATAATAATGACTTTATTTCTAGTAGGTAGACCGGTGTATTCAATGTATGTATTTTGTATATTAGGCCTTTCGTCCCGATCGAAACCTTGTGCTACATCTATGAAGGTGATTAGTGTATGTTTTTTATGTTCAAATCCTCTTTCAATTATTTCTGTAAGGCGCAGTATTTGGTGGTTGGTAGAGTGATGACCTTTAAATCTGAATTAGAATTTAGGAAGAATACTGTTTTCCTATAAAAATATATTTAAACGCGCCTGAATGACTTTTTCAAGCACTTTTGAGATAGTGGACAGTAAGCTAATAGGCCTAAAATTAGCCGGATTATCATGGGGCTTACCTGGGAAACATTAAAATTATCGCCTGATTCCACGACAAGGGAAAATAGCCTTTTCTAAAACTCGCATTAAATATACTTGTCAGGTAAGCAATGGGTTTCTTTGATACATTTTTTTGAAGAGAATTTGGAATCATGTCGCTGCCTGGTGCCTTTTTGTTTTCAGTTTATTTATGTATACTTCTATAGGTGAGACCGGTTTATAAGTGTGATTTGGGCTGTAGTCAAGTTATTTATTTCAGTTTCTACATGTTTAACATGATTTAAGTTGTTTCCATCAATTGTAGTTGTGAATGTTTCTTGCAAGTGTTGAGAAAATACTTCGCTTTTCTCTTTGTCTTCTAGATAGGTAAATTTGTTTACTTGTCTAATTAACTAGTTGGGAAGGGTCCTGACTTCCGGGTTTCGGGTGTTTTGCCACAGTCTGCGGGTAGTGTGTTTTTCCCTGATAAGGTTAGTTATATAAAGTGGTGGGGCTGAGTGCCTGACGAGTCTAAGCTTTCTAGTGGTATCCGTTGCAATCTTTACTTCTTCATTGTTTGCTTCTGTGAATATTATGATCGACCTGTCTATGTGTTCTTGAGTATTTAAGTCTGTTAGGCAAGCTATTAGATCATTCATTGCCTTTCGGAACAATTCCCAATTAATGGGCCGGTAATTAGCTTAGTCGATTTAGGGTTATAGTGACGAGCATACCCTAGTGTGCAAATTACGGGTATGTGGTCTGAGTCAAGTTACAGCAGTTTGGTGAAGTTCTGAGGTTAGGTTTTTATTCAAGATTATATGAAGCGTGTCTGATTGTTGATTAGATTTATATGGGAAATATGTGGGTTCATCCGGGGCTGAAATATTAATTGGCAATTGAGCAGTAAAATTACAAGGTTTAGTGCCACTGGTGTTAGTAACCCTAGAGCCCCAGTTCGTATGTTTGCTGTTAAGATCGCCTACTAATAAGGTGGCTTCCGAGGTTTGAAAGACATTCCTTTTATAATCGTATCTTCGTGTTCTCTCGGTTGGGGAACACTTAACTTACTTAAGGATGCGTTTATCTAGGGAATTAAGTATTATTGCCAAACGCACACATTTCCCCCTTGTATTTCAAAATCGTATTTTAGGTTATATTATTTGTTGTTCTCCTGCCGCGTTATTCGTTATTCAGTTCAATGGATAAAAGGGCATATACCTTTAAGGAGAAGGCTCTTTTGGCAGGTTTAATTAGGGAACATGGAACCATGATTGAAAATAAGCAAACTGGCGGCTCTAGTATTAAGCAAAACAAGAGACTTGAGAGTTAATTTGTGTAATATAGAATTCGCAGCCAGAAATTAACTGCCAACGTTCCTCAAAGCAGCTACGAAAACTATGGGATAACATGAAACACTGGTATGTCAGAATTAATATATTTAGCATCCCTTCATAATGATGTGGAAATCACATGCCGGTTTGACAGTACCACAGCATATGAAGGTATTTTTTTTAAATAAAGGTGTGCATACAAATTACTTGCATTTAGATGCTCACCAGTCAATTGCAAAAGAAGCTGTTGCAATGATCCAACATTTGAAATACGTTTTGAAACCAAAGAGAATTAAGCTGCAAATATAAATACACCTTGTAAGTTTACAAATTTGGTTATATTGTCATTTCACTTGACATCAAGTCGTCAAGTTTAAATCACTAGATATAGAACAATATTGGTCGTATTACAGCAAACCGAACTGCATGAAATTAGAATGAAGACCGCTAAAGCTGAATTGGAGTTATCAGAACTGAAATTAAAAAATTCAACAATTAACATAATGTTTAAATATCTATTTATAGGATTGTTTTTTAAAATGAGTTATAATAAATTGTCTTCGAAATTCTAACCTCATTTCAAAATTTGTATTGAATTCTACTTCTTCATTCACATTTAAATGATCATTTTGATTTAAGGCAATATTGTGTAGAACTGCAGCTGTACGTATTAGAGTTACAGTTTTTGTATCTTGGTTCCTAAGCCTCTTTGTAAACATGGATAACGACTTTTCTATAATCCGGACACACGTTCTACTAAATTTCTTGTTCTTGTATGGCTTCTGTTGTAATTTTCTTCATGAATGTTACTAGGATTAGTACTGGGGTTAATAAATAACTTTTATATGCATAACCACCTAAGGTTTCACCTCTTTCAAAACACACCCTTACTGAACTACGAGCAAATATTAGACTATCATGGGCAGAACCTGCATGTCGAACTACTGTATCCATTCTCTCCATACTGGGGCTAGCTACAATCTAACATACACATTAATTGATATGTATAAATTGGTATACAGTAATATTTGATTACCTTTACAGTGTCTTTTATATTTCTGAAAACCTCACCATTATCTCCACCTGGATTTCTTATTTTAATATGAGTACAATCAATACATTCTGCTACAGATGGAAAATTGGCAATTCCATAAAATTTTCTATTTAACCGTTGTAACTGTTCGGTTTCAGGAAATTTTATATAAGTTGTTAAATTACGTGTTATTATAGATACTAAATCCTGGCTCACTTTTCTTAGGTTACCAGCTACAGTCTACAAATTAATAAATGATAAACGATTAGTAACTTAACAATCCTATTAGGTACCTACCTGAAATGCACCTTTTGCAAAGAATCGTAAACAAATTAAAAATTTGATAATTGGTGGTATTGGTAATCCTCTGTATTTACGACTGTATTCTTTTTAAATCTATATCCGCTGCAAAATTCATTATCTGCATAATATTTGATAGGATTTTCTGCATCCCATGTATATCTTTTTGGTAATCGTTCCACATTTATAACATCTTCCAATACATCTATGTACTCGAAGTAATTATCGAAATTATCATTCATGTTTTAATAATAGAATCTAAATAAAAAGTTGTATTTTATAACTATAAACATAACCTCGAAAGAAAGATAAATGAGAAAACTCAAGGAACCTTTCAGCCACCCTTGAGGGTAAGTAGGTGTTAATTTCCTTAAGGAACGACTATTAATGACAAATACAACGAGAAGGACGACGAATTCCTTGAGATGTATTAAAACTACCCAGTACTGTGGAACTCATCTTTGACAAAGTAAAAAGATAGAAATTTGAGGGATGCAGCATTTAGAGGTTTAGTTGATCAATTGCACAGCACTTTGGAACTACTAAGATCTAAAATTGAGTCAATTAAAACAATCATTAGCCAGGAATGTCTCAAAATCACGAAATCAAATAAATCTGGTACAGGTGCAGATGAACTTTATGAACCAAAATTCAGCTGGTTCAATGCAGCACGGTTTTTAATCGGATCTTCGTCCACCAGACGTTCAACTTCAACATTGGTAAGTAAAAACACCTTTTCCTGTGATTCAACTTCATTTAACAATAAATTATGGCTCCAATTTCGTACCTGTCCTACAGTCTAATCGATTATTTATATTCAATCTATTCGACTACGTACGACCATACTAAAGGTAGCCTTTAGCTTGACCTGTTTTGAAATAATTTTCAATACTGTAAAATAAATCCTTTTGTCTTTTTAATGTTTGCTCAGTCTGTACAATATTCAATTACTTTTTAGGGCAGATGTAGAACTGCATAGTAAATATTTTAGCATATATGTTTCCTTTAAGAAAGTTAGAGGTAGTTGTTGTTGGATGGTTGTGCAGCACTAGTCCATTTCCATTGCCAGTGACCCTTCTTTTGAACAGAAGAATTTTTCGTACTGTTCTCTCAACTCTTTCAGTTGACGTTTGTACGCCAGTTTCGATGTCCTCATGACGCTTGATGTACTGACAGAGGCGCGCCATGTACCTGGTGTGATTGTGCATGTTACAATGTCTTCTACATCTACGGATGAAGGAGGAAGGTAATGTTGGCCCGATGACTTACGAAGCCAGTTGGGAAGTGCACAAGTACTTTTAATGACCACATCAGCAATTTCAGGAGCCAATGAAATTGACCGTTCAAATATTATAAATCTTGAAAGTAAAATACCAAAAGCATTTTCGATTACTCTGCGTACTCTAGAAAGCCGATAGTTAAATATTCTTTCCGAAATTGATAAATTTCGTTTGCTGAAAGGTTTCAGTATGTCTTTCCTTAATGGAAATGCATCACCTGCAACAACAATTGCATTCTGTGGTAAACTCAGGCTGTTACTTTCCATAGCAATGTTCAAGGTAGATGCTTGAAAAACAGCACCATCATTTGAGTTTCCATTAGCACCCACATCAATGTATAAAAAATTGTATTCAGCATCAACTAACGCAAACAATATGATGCTGTATGTACCCTTGTAGTTGTAGTAATCAGAACCACTATGAGCAGGACACTGAATATGACGTGTTTACCATCAATAGCTCCAACACATTTTGGAAAGTTCCACTGCACTTCAAATTTTCGTTGCAATATTTCCCCTCTTCCGTGGTAGTTGGTATCTGAAACAAAATTAAAAAAATTAAATTGCAGCAATTATTTTTTATTTTTAATATATTGTACAGTTAGTCTCTTTCATTTCAGGACAAGGAATTGCAAAATCCACCTACAGAGACTGACGTCATATACGAACCTGGCATTGGCGATGTAGAGGATGTTGATTCCCCGAGTTCATCAAAACGTCAACCACAACAACAAGAAAAATCTCAAAATGTGGAGCACCTGGAATGCAGCCTCTCCGCTCAAAAAAATTTAAACGACCAGAACTACAAATCGTTGAAAATGTAGCAACTACATGATATATCACAAACTGTTAAGCCAGTTGACAATATTGGTTCTATTAAACAGGCTTTCCCTTTTTGGACAATAGGTAACAGCCGAACTGAGGTTATTGAATCCTATAAATTCTCTAAAAGCACAAAATGCAATCCAAAGATTCTGATAGATGAACGAATTGAATCATTGAAACAAAATAAGTACAATCAGAGCACTACCACCAGTAATATCCATTATTACCACTGATTCTGGTGGTAGTAATGAGGAATGGATTCATTCACAGCAACTTTCAACCGATTTACTTGGTGCTGCTGTGAATAACAGTTTCTTAATAGTGTATCTTAGTTTCTTCCCATTACTTTTCATGGGCCTGTAGTACCTGACTCTGTAGACAAAGCCAATCTTTTTATGGATTTCTTTACATTGGAATCGTGTCGAAATGATTCTGGAAATGAGGTGGCACTAGTCGACTCTTCGTCACGATATGAAACCAACTCATTTTCGATACAAGCTCCTAGAATCGATCATCAGTAGGCTTGATTCCAATAAGGCGACTGGTCCAGACTGCATCCCAGCTATTGTCTTCAGGAAATGTTCCCCCGTATTAGTACTAGTCCTCCTAAGCTCTATTTAATCTCCATGCCTTCTGTAGAATTTCCTCCAACATGGAAGTTAAAAAATATTCAACCTATTCTCAAAAAAACGGTGACAAAGCAAGAAAGCGATCAATCTGCAACTACTTTCTTCTCTTAAATATAACAAACTTCACTTTAAACCACCAATATGGTTTTATGTAATCATTCGTCCGGCGATCTTCTTTCGTATGTGAGCCAAGTATGAAGCAATACATTAGAACGATCCGGTGAAACAGTTTTAGGCGCTGTAGATATTTCAAAGGTATTTGACCAAGTTTGGCGTAACTGTTTACTAACCAAACTCACCTCAGTTTGGTTAACTGATACGCGCATCAATTAGGTTTCCACGTTTCGGAATAAGAAAAGACGAATACGTGTCACAGTTGATCCCTTCTTTGCAACAGAGGTTGGCTGTCTACCATTTGTCTGTTACACATAAATAATTTTATTTTTTGAGCGACTAATCAGATCCATTGCATTGCAGACGACAACACTCTTCATTGTAGTTCATCTTAGCCTACGTATAATACTAATCTACGTTCTATCTCAAACCAAGATGTTGAATTACTGTTTCTATCAACAGATACAACGCATCCACCAATGTATTTGACCAAGTTTGGTGTAACTGTTTACTAACCAAACTCACCTCAGTTTTGTTAACTGATACGCGCATCAATTAGGTTTCCACGTTTCGGAATAAGAAAAGACAGATACGTGTCACAGTTAATCCCTTCTTTTCAACAGAGGTTGGCTGTCTACCATTTGTCTGTTACACATAAATAATTTTATTTTTTGAGCGACTAATCAGATCCATCGCATTGCAGACGACAACACTCTTCATTGTAGTTCATGTTAGCCTACGTATAATACTAATCTACGTTCTATCTCAAACCAAGATGTTGAACTACTGTTTCTATCAACAGATACAACGCATCCATCAATGGAAAAGTAATAATCTAATTGACTTTAATGCTAACAAGAGAATTACTGACGAAGGACAGACGCTCATACGGAAAGCCAACACTTTTTCGAAAGACACTAGACCTTTAAAAAATCTCAATAAGTCCGTAACTGAACTTACTGTATGGAGAACAAAAAAATCAACACTTTCTGACGCCGAATTTAAAATAACTCTGAAAAACTTGCAGAAATACAATCTAGATGTACACCTCTTATTCTAAGTAGCTTATGACAAGTGGTGCATAAAATGTACAGCGAGAAAAAACATGTACCGGCAGAAATAATTCGTGATAGGTTCCGAGAAGAGATGCCTAATGTACAATGTAGCAAAAGAACCATTATTAACTGGATACATAAAGTTTCATCAAGCTCGAGTTAAAGCTTAATAAAACGCTGTTTGTAACAGCATTACTTCATATTTATCTTTGGGTATCTAAAATATCTCAAACCATGAATTATCAATTTTCCACGTTTTGTAGCTCTCTGGTCGTTTAATGAAAATCTTCTACAACAATGTGCGGGTTGACCAGTACTCAGCGGCTGAAGGCTACCCTTGTCTAGGTTGGAGGTTAGGGTGCTATTGCTTTAGGTCACATCCAGCAGCTGAGCACTGGTGAACGCACCCAAATGGCTCTGTTGTCTATAAAATGTAGACTTCGATTGTTCGATACTTCAAAGTTAGAAATTTCACAATCATTGACAGTTCAAAACCAAATAAGAATGCATTTTGCTACTAGACTTACAGTATGATCGGATAAGATGACTAGTGTTATTTACTCGACAATGCTTCTATTAATTAAAAAAAAACATTTTTAAAATATTAAAACATTCAGTCTATAAAAATAAGCATGGATAAAAAGCAAGGAATCATTTTAAACTTCCCCTCCCTCACCCCAACCCATCTATAGCACAAGAGTACTGGATGAAGCAGGGAAAAACAAGAAATGGACAAATGCACTAAAGTTGGGGTGCTTAAACGTTGTAATAAAATTTTTGTAAAAAAAAATTATGTTACAGAAGGAAGTCTGAGTCAGTCAGCGGTAATGCAGTATAGAGCTAAATATGGACAGCTTATAATTAAAAATTAAAAAATTATGCGGCTGTCATTAATATACACTTCTGACCATATCAAATAACAAATTCTGGCTTTAAAAGTAAACTATACTTAATTATGAAATGATTTCTTGCGTTGGTGACTCTTCCTACTAATAATTTGAAACTAAGAAAGGTAAGTAAATTAGTAACTAGTAATATAATACAACATAAACCCACCCAAAACCGTGGGGTTTAAATCACTTAATACCCCAATACGTATAACATAATAAACCTTACTTCAAGAACTATGTATACTGTTATCAATGTTAACTTAACTTTCCATTAGGTATGATGTATTAGTCTCTGCTTTTATTCAAAGATGCCATAGTTTTTAATCCCAACATTTTCTTATATTTATTGATTTCGTATCTTTTTGTTATACAAAATGCATTTCAATCTTTTTAATGCTATTTTAGAAAACTTTAAACTTGAAATATGTAATCTAATCTGGAATTAGTAGCTATCTTCAGTTTCGCTAAATACATTATTTTATTATAAAAATATGCTTAAATTTTCTGATTTATTTTATTGATAAGGTTTAATAATAATAATTCATTTCTATAACTCTTTTGTAGGTAAAAGGTCAAAATACTAAACAGTCAATTGGATTATATTACAATAGATTCGTTTTTAAGTTGTCTCTTTAAATAAGACAATCATAAATATATGTGGTAGGTCAACGAATTCTGGTACATATTCAAAAGTTATTATTTATGTACAAAAATTTAAATATTAGGTAGGTAGAGCATAAGCTAATGTACGAATTTCACTCTTAATCTGGTTGTCGTGGGTTAACAACCTACAAGCACAATTCTTCCATATTTGTTATGAAATGTCAACTCGTTTTTATTTTGTCATTTATTATGAGCTTATCCATATCTAATTCATGAATTAGTAGGTGATAAACAAAAAAGTATTGTTAAAGATATTTATGAAAAATTATGCGACATCGTAAGTTCCAGTTAATGGACAGTTACTGAATAGCTTAATTACCTGAAATATGTTTATATATCTATAAGTTATGTGATTTTGTACCTTCAAATAGAACGTCGTATTCGCGCCAACTGTTAGGTTAGGCAACACACTTGAACGAGAAAGATTGCGAAATTGCCTATCAATTAATTAATTAATTAATTTGATTTTTAAATAAATACCTACTTAGTGTTATTAATAACATAATTGTTGTGATGTCATACTTCATCATTTTATGATTTTATTCTTAGTATATAAGAGCGTTTTAACGAAATGCTCAAGCTTTAAAAAATACATTTTTAAAAAGAACTTGTGAGTATACGAAATGTTGACGTAAAAGAAATTACATTTTTATGGCTATCGGGTAGGGTAGGGTTAATTTCCGGATTCATAGATAAATAAGGGGTGGTTTAGTAAAAATTAATTAACAAGTACACGAAACACCTTAGTTTATATACGTAGTTTCGCATACAACACAGTACATTTGAACGTGCATAACAACAGTTTACCCTTCAAAAGTCAAAATCCTTTCCCAGTAATTTATTCAATTTAAACTTAATCACTGTATTCTTATCGATAAGTTATAAAACGCACAGTTCCACTTCAGTTATAAGACGTGTACTTTTTTCGCATTAAAAACGTACAAAATAAATCAATTAATGCAAAATGATTTACTCAAAATAATGGCAGTTATTCTTTGCATTCCGTATTCCGAGATAAGAATTGCCTTATAGAAGTAACCGTGTTAGATAATGAAATTTTCGTGCAATTATTGGAGCTATTCTTATTGCAAGAAATTGCACGAAAAATTGTCTCGTGTATTACTAATATGGCATATGCAAGTTATTGCTGCAATAATTGCACATGCAATTTTCGGGTTTAGAACTTGTGCTATTTTTGGAGACATTTTTCCTGCAATTTCCTAATTATTTTTGATAACATTTCATTTTTACCGACTTTATATTTAAGGATCTACTCTACTAATAATACTCTCCTTCTAACATATTAAGTTAATTTTAACACGTATCCATTTCGAAAATGCCCAACACAACAGCATCATTGTTAATCATTGTCTCTAGTATGGTTGCCATAAAAAAAGGGACATAGGAGACAACGACGCTGTTGGGTTAGACAATGGCTTGCTAATGGTGCTCTCTCCAAGAGAAACTTAAATTTATTCATTAATCTAGGCGAACTAAACCTGACCTCTCTAACCTAGAAAGGAGAGCGGTCATTTCCCTTGAGAATGACCCAACGATCAAAATTCTCCCGGCAGACAAAGGTAACGCGACTGTGGTAATGGATATGGTCACTTAGAACAGTAAGATCCAAGAACTACTAGACGGGGGTGAGTACAAACAAATACCAAAAGACCCCACACCATCAATCGAAAGACGGATATACCTGAGGCTGGCAAAACATAAGGGGGAGTTCTCCGATTACTAGAGAACTAGACTTACCCCACACTACAGCAAACCTCCGCATCTGTACGGCCTACCAAAGATTCAGAAGGAAGGAATTCCTCTGAGACAAATTGTGAGCTCGAGAAATTCAGCTTGTCACCTATTAGCACACTATCTGCTAGGTATCATCACACCCTTATCGGGAAAAACCGAGTCTATGGTCAAGAATACGCAGCACTTCCAACCAAACCACGAAGAAATACTGATAAGTTTTGACATTGTGAGTCTATTCACAAATGTGCATACCGATAAGGCACTAACTATCACAAGGGGCAAGCTGGAAAGGGATGAAACGTTAGACGAACGCACGCAACTCTCGGTAAACACAATAATGGAACTTCTGACAATATCCATTAGAACTACATCTTTCCAGGTAGAAGAGAAATTCTACTAACAAGAGTTTGGGATGACGATGGGTTCCCCACTATCACTCGTAGTGAGCAATATATATGGAAGACTTTGAAGACCAAGCGATATCCGAATTCACAGAGAAACCAAGGATGTGGCTTAGATACGTGGACGATACTTTCGTAGTTTGGCAACACGGCAAGCATAAGCTAGTTGAATTCCTAGATCATCTAAATAGCCGCGCATCATAAAAATTCACAATGGAATTGGAGTCGAAACAAAAACTGCCATTCCTGAATGTACACAGGAAAGGGTAACCGAAAAAGAAGAACCTAAATATACATTGATAATACCATATACACAAGGTACATCAGACAAAATACGAAGGATGGGCAGCAAATACAAGATACGCACTGCCTCGACCAGAACGCTCAGTGGACTACTAACCAAAACCAAACCATACAATGAAAATCAGAATTCCAAGGATTGTGTATACAACCTACCATGCGAATGCGGCAGAGCAACGTCCGCAAGGGCGAAAGAGAAAGATCAAGAATCGCCGAACATGTCTGGAACGAAGACCACCGCATCCAATGGGATAACATACAGATAGTGGCAAAAGACGAGAACACAACTCGTCGGAAACTCAAAGAAGCCACATACATCGCACTAGCAGAAAATCCAATAAGCCAAGCTAGTGCAGAAATGAAACCCATATGGATTCCAATAATGCGCGAAGAGCTTAAGCGCAAGAAGTTACGGCGCAACATGCGCAATAAAATTCTGCGCAATCACGAAAGAGTTATATATGTATAAGTTCTAAAAAATATATATTGGATTACTCAGTGGCTCAGCGGTAAAGATGTCAGACTAGTAAGTGAAAGGTACCAAGTTCGAATCTGAGAGTAGTCAAGTACTTGGGAAAAAATATATAACATATGAATTCGACTCAAGTGCGGAAACAGTCCTTTTGCTTACTTCCGAAACGTCGCGCTCAAAAACCAAAAACTGCGAAAATAGGCCGATCAACTCCACTAATTAAATTTATTGAACGAATTTCAAGAACCTGAGATTTATGTTAAGTATGTAGGTGTGGCCGAGAAAACTTTTAAAAAGCTACTAGAGCCAAGAAGACTCGATATTGAAAAAGAGAAAATCGTGATGGGGAAAGCGATTTTGGCGAAACGTCGCTTAATAATCACATTACGCTTTCTAGCCTTTAGAGTATCCGAATCTGTAATCAACAAGTAGTTCCAGATGTTTGCTGAGCAATTTGTAAACATTTATAGCATAATTATTTACTAGTAGTAGAGAGATACCTGAACTTTCACTTTTGACCTTGGGAATGTCCGATGACGTAATTTGGCATTGGGGATGACCTCGGGGATTGGCGTTGGAGTTGGTCTTGGTGCAGCCAAGGCCAGAACCAAATCTGTTGAGCGCGAAATTTGAATTTGAATAAGGGGGTCCTAAATTGTAAGACGGATATAGGGGCTTGTTCTCGGCCTTCGCTCCCCTTTCCGTGGCCTCCTTGGCTGCAAACTATTCTAATAAGAAGGCCGTAATGCTGCTCTCTCTGTAAAACAGGTAGGAACTTGTATTATGGTCTGCGCCCTCCTGTTGTGGCCCCATTGGCGCGAAATTTGAATTTTGAATTTGTAGCGCCACCTAGTTGTGTCTGGACTAATGAATATTTTCTGTAATAAAGGTGGCTCCACCTAGTGGTATATTTTAAAAATACATGAAGGTCTCTGTAATCTTTATGGAGGGATCTCTTCCCCCTTCTCACTCTCTCCCTCTTAAATTGGTTTAACTCACATCTTGCAAAGCCAGCTCTCAACTGAAAAATACAGCCTGATTTAACTTGCAGCGTGCAAAAAAACAGTCTTCAAAAAACGACATTGGTCTCAATATACGAACATCAAATTAGCGTGTAACACTATTGCCACGTTTTGCATACAATGATAAAAAAATACGTTTTACATTTAAATTAGTAAAATCCCTATACAATAACAGATATAACTGAACTCGAGGTCAAACCACTATATTATTTTACATGGAAGGATTGTCTTAATGGAAATACCTCTCACATAAAGGGCTCTAGATTTATAAACAAGACTGACTGTCCTAAGCCGTTATTGAACATGATCAATCACCTAAAATACTTATACAATATAACTAAACTTGAAATTAGATCTGAATAGCACAAACCTAATTACCTCGATCACACTTATTGTAATTTCCCATCTAACTGTCCTTTCGCATTAACTACAGCCTCGTTAGTGCGACCTTGCCTGCTTACATGAATTTTTATTTGCACACACTTTAAAATAATTTTCACCTTGAGAATGTACAGTAAAGTCAACCTTCAGCAGTATTTTATATTGTGTATACATACATACAACATTTCACCTTAAAAGCGTAGAGTAAAGTCAACCTTCAACAATATACATACATACAAAAATTACTTTAGAATAAAATGGTTAATTAAGTAATTATGTATTATCATAGATAAACATCAAAACTGATAACTGTTATGGACAATAAGGACGATAAAAAGTAGAATATACCGATGATAGCAGATTTTTGTCATCTGGTATTTAAGCTAGGATGATGACAGAGTCCCCCTACTAATCATGAAGTTAGGCTTCTATTTTACATACAAGATCTGTCTTATCAGAAATACCTCTGCCAAAAAACGGCTTTAAACTTTATAATCAGGTTAAGCATGTTGGCCGCTTATTAGAATGCTATTTTTTAATTTCCGAGTTTTTACCGATAAGGGGTTATGATACTATCACATAAGACAGTTTTACATGCAAGTTCTGCCTTAGCAGAAATACCTCTGTCAAAAAGGAGCTTACATTTACAAACATACCCCTAGATATTAGAGCGTGGTTACATAAACAAGAAGCGTACACTATTATAATGACAGATATAGTTATCTACAGGCGGTTATCGATGCATTTAGTAAGATGGCGTCGGTAGAAGCTCTCAAGCTGAAAACTGCAGGCTCTATAATCGACGTATTTTCGGTTATTTGCAAAGCAATTCTCTCATCAGAATCAGAGGATTATGATGAAATGCAACTTTTAAATATGGACTTGGTCAACAAGGGGGCAACAGAGCACCGAATAATGTGCAAGATATCCGAAAGGAAGTTTCCAAATATCTGAATGGGATTGAAAGTGTACCGTGGCAATACAATAATTAATTGCAGAAGATTATACAGTTTTTTGTAAGATTATGTAATAAATTTTCAATCTTTGCAATGTTACAAACCAGTTTATTTGTAAGATACAAAATATAAATACATAATATTAATTTAGTGTATCCTGCTATTCCAGATACTCCTCTTGTGTCTATTTTGAATAAGCCCCACTTGTCAGCAAAGTATATAAGCTGAATTTTTCATATGATTTGACACCTTCGAGTGAGCATTCGTGCAGCGAGGTAATGCTTAATAAGTAATTAAAAAATAACAATTATTGAATTTCTAAAAAAAAAGAACTTAGCGTTTTCACGCTTAACAGTGCGGGCATTGTAGTCTTCGCCGCTTCCAAGTTAGGACTGCTCTGCATATTTAATAAAAATTATTACATTAATACTAACAAAAGTCATCCTCTCTATCGGACCCCCAACGTCCAAGCCTTTATCCAGCGGGTTGTAAGTCTGCACCTCGGTGGGAGTCCACCCTTCCGTAAAACGTCATTTTCTACCCCCCAACTTTACGTTCACTTACTAATGGCCATGGTAAACATGTCAAGCCGGGCCTCCGAGCTACCATAGCTTTCTCTCCGAGAGAGCTACCCCTCCCCCGAGACCTGCGACACCACTACCCTTCCTATCCTTTGCAGCGACCGCTTCATCCCCATGAAAATTAGCCTCCTCCTACATCCCACCCGCCACGTAACTCGTTCACCTTCAAAGTAGCCAAACCTTCTCCTTCTGCTACAAAACCTCAAATTAACACTCGTCGCTATAACCACCTCTAAAACTTCCACTACCTACCGTTCCGTCGCCCGATATTGCATCCGCAGTATTCCCGCCCACTACAACACCCAAAAATTCTTTTTTCAATCCCTCGCCCCTCTCCGACTCCCCTGGTTGAACGTAAAGCTCAACCATAGCAGCACCTGCCTCCTGAAAACGAGCGGGACCCTACCAGCCACGATGCAGCGGACTATGCAGCATCACTTCGGTGAGCTTGCATTGACGAAACTGTCAGGTACATGCACGCCCGCTCCCCCTACCAACCCCAACCCTAAACCCCTGTTCTTTTCCTGCGTTATCCGTGGCGTGGACAAGAATATGCTTCCCGAAGAAATCCTCAAATCGATAGATCTACCTAAGATTACCAAAGCTATCCGTATGATATCCAAAACTACCAAGCCCCTACTTGCATTATCCGTCATACCCAATTTCGAGATTCCATCACCTATAGAAAAAGTATCCGCCTCTCCCATAATATTCTTAACCTACCACTGTTCCAGTTACAGAACACCAATCCAACCTTAATTAGTCATCAAGTACCTCTGTAATTGATCAGAATGTATGTACCGAGTGATTAATTCAATGCATGGCTACGATTGCCACCTGGTGAAACTCTCACCTTAGACCACCTCCTCCTTCTCGTTAAAACATTCCTTCGTCTCATTCCTTCTCCTCCAATACAAATTATCAGGAAAAATGTTCAAAACGCCGATTGGAATGTATTCAGCGAACACAGCTCCAATAATCTTCAGACGTATGATATCTACACTCCCAACGATGTCGAGAGAGCGTCATCGACTTAACCCCCAAAGAATCAATCGATATCTCCCGTAAACCTCTCCCACCATATATCGTAACCTTGATCAAAGGAAACAGGCGAGTATATTTCGAATTCCTGAGATCAAGGGACTCCGTTCTCAAAACCGGATATGACCTACTAAACGCCATAATCCGGCGTGAAACCAACAAATGCATCGAAAACAAATGGATTCAGGCTACCTCTGAATTCAATTACAGAGATGGGAAGAAGTTCTGGAACACCTTCAATACACTGACCAAACGTAAAATCAGGCCCCAATCCCACCTAACCGATCCCCAGGGTAACTTAATTTCTAGCGACCAACACGAGGCCGAACTTTCCTGCCATCACCTACAATCCGTTTTCGCTTCGCCAAACGATCACTCGTTCGATGACGATTTTGAAAATCGTCTAGAGCAAGACCTTGAGGATTTCTGAAACTCTGAATTGCCCAAGAAAATCCTAGGCGAAAATGAGCAGTTTGACTACCCAATTACTCCCATCTAAACCCTCAACTACTTCAAAAAAGGCCAAATATCCGCAGCTGGACAAGACGGACTCAATAGACTCATACTGAGACACCTACCACCCTCAGCGATCCGACGCTTTATGTCTATATACAATAATTGTCTCATCATTTCATATTTCCCGACGGCGTGGAGACTGTCATGATCCCTAAAAACTCCGACCTGATAAAACCCTCCTCCTACAGACCTATCTTTCTCTTCAACTCCCTAGGGAAATCCTTTGACCAAATCCTAGCTTGAAGGCTGAGAGATTACCTAGAATTCAATAATCTCTTACCCGACAGCTAGTTCGGCTTTCGACCCAACGAACATGTCAAAACCTACTACTAAAAGTCCTTACCTAAACATCACAAGCTATTGCAACCTGCTGTGTTCTTAGACATAAAACAAGCGTTTGACCAAGTCTGGCATGCGGGTGTAATTCACAAAATCCAAGTCTGAGGTATTCTCCCCGAGCTTACGAAGCTCCTACTGATTCTTATCTAACGGAACCAGTCCGAGTAGGCTCAGCCCACTACCAAAGTTTTATCCCACAAGCAGGAGTACTCCAGGGTTCTGCATTTACCACAATAATCTTATCTTTGCCCAAGACATTCCTGTTATGGCAACCCCCGGATTATTCCTGGCATAGTTTGCTGCCGTCTGGGCAGCAGTCGGTTTACTAAAAATGCACCTAATAAGAATCTCACCACGTTGGGTAACTTCTACAATTAGGTCAACCAATGGAGAGTCTCTTAAACCCCACCAAGCCATCCTATTCCGACATCCCGTTTCTGTCCAACACAAACTACTCAAGAGATGACGTAACTATTTCCTGCAAGGGGAAAGATTACCTCTGCGATACGACATAACCTACTTAGGAATTACGTTTACCAAGACCCTTAACTGGAACGCTGACCTGAACAAGACACTGAACAAAGTCCAACCTCCTAGGCGCCCTTAGGGGTCACAAAGGAGGTTGCAACCCCGAAACCCTACAACATACTTACAAGACCTCAAATCCAAAGCCGTATGTGAACGGCGAACCCTACCGAGAATACACCGATTACACTACAGAACACCTCACGAAATCCTATCGCACAACGACTCAAAGCACTGCAAACAAATTACACACACCGTAGGATATTCGGCGAAACATGATCTGTACTCCATATACTCCTCTTACTTAGATCCAATATCTAAGATCCTACAGGCAAAAAACCAAAAACAAATTCAAGCACACACCAGCTACCCTCGCCCAGAACACCGAAAACCTCCCTTAAGAATTCGAAAACCTCTTAGATGCTGTCCCACATGCCCTAAGATAAAAGTTAGGACGACCACCGCTAAAGACCAAGGACAATCAATGTAATATACCTCACACACACACACGCCCGCATGAAGGCACGCATGGACCGACGGACGCTTGCACGCACACGCACACACACTCACACCCACACCAAACCCAAATACAGAAAATAACATGTTTATTAATAATATTTTTGTCTGCAACCACATAACACCACTACATGCAATACACAAAACAATCCAACCCCACTAACACACAGATGACCCGGTACTAAAGAGGGATCAGACTCCTAAACAGCCCGCAGGTATAAGAAGTAAAATAAGTTATAATAAGAGTAAGCAACTAACAATTAAGCACACTAATAAGAAAAATTTGGTACTTTTTCCATAATTTTCTCTTTACTCTTCAAAAAAAATCCGCCTGGCCAGTGCTCGTGAACGTTTCTTTGTAAAATTGATTATTGTTAAAACGTATTCCAGTACCCCGAAATACAATTTCTATTTTAAAATTTAAATATATTTTTTAATTTTTTACAGTTAGGTGAAGAGGCTTCCATTGCGGCTGTAGGGCATGTGCTCATGGCTCCTCTGATGTTCAAACGGGCTAACCCCTTTATATGATGCAGCTGTTTTTAAGTTGTTATTTGCTGTACCTTTGCCACCGTACCGCTGCGGTGTAGGGCTGACAATCGCTTCAAATGACCACTTCTGCATTTTTTTATTAGGTTTCAATTTCTTCCCAATAGCCTTCTACGGCCCTAGATTAATATTCTTGTCTTTTTACCAGTTTCCCAAATAAAAGTTGTTTTTCGTTAACCTCTGTTGAAAGGTATCTCCAAAATATTTGACCTCATTGGTGAGGCTAATGGTGTTATCCCCATATATTTAGGGGCGAGTTTATATTCAGGCTGTGTTCTGTGCACCAACGTTTTGTGACGCGCAGAGACGCTTACAACTATTACTCCGATTACGTTAGGTCGTCAGCGCACCCCGCGTATCAAAACCTTTGTGAGCATAGTTAGTGAATTTCGGATCACAAGCGTTCAAGTAAGGGTGACACCATTTCTTGAGGGCACCTTCTGTCAGAAAGCACTGTGACCGACCCTTCGCCTAATCTTGTTGTAATTTTCCTGCACTTCAGTATAGACCACCCATCCCATTGTTGTAGCGCTGAAACCTTTATTATCGTGAGGGGTGTTGTTAAATGTACCCTCTATGTCCGAAAATGCGCAAAAATTCAGTTCGTGACAAAGCACCTTTTTCTAATTTGTTGGTCAAACTGTGAACACCATGCTTGTCGATTTGCCCTTTTGCTAGGGTTATTGTTAAGGGTGAAGCGGTTGGTTTAGTAGAACTTCGCTGCTTAGGAATTGATCTTTCTATCCTTTCTACCCTTTCTATCCCCTTCAACAAGAATGAGCTGGGATTAACGGGCTTAAACGTCTTAGGTAGGTCGGTCGAGCGACCTGATCTTTTATGTATAAAGACTACATCGACCTGTAGTCTAGACGCTTGCCTTGAGTGAGATCTTCCTTGAGACCTACCTTTTTTATTTGTGCCCGAGCTGCCCTCTACCAGGTGGTGCATGTTGGCGTCGCAGCCAAGGACGATGTTGATGTTCCTCCGTTAGAAGTGGTCGAAGAGAGCTTTTAGCTCTGCCGTCTACCTTCCACTAGGACTCCGGAAAGAATGAAGGAAAGAAGTCCTTTGTCCCCTCTTCCGAATCTCCACTGCGAGCTGATCCCCACAAATAAATTGTGCTAATGGAATGTGTTTTACTACAGTTTAAGGAGCATTGCTATTCTAAGGACTTTGTTTCCCTTACATTAAATTACCTGACCATTATTAGAGACCAGTATCCTGACCGGCCCCCAGACGTACATACTTAACGGTAGTGAAAGGATTGATCGGATTCTGTGTTCAGACCGATGAACTAAACTGCTGCCTCTGTCACTGGGCGAGTGATTGTTGTATCCATTTGGAGGAGTATCATTCTTTTCTTTGTTTGCTGTATTTCATAATGTCCTCACGAGTACTGAGGAAATAATCTGTCACCTGCAGCAGAGCCCTATATCTGGGCTCCCGTCCGCTCTAAGGGTTGCTCTCCCCACGGAGCTATTCAGCCTAAGCTGTTTCACCATGCACTTGGGGTTTTTGAATAAGATTAGTTCCTTTCGTTCCTAGTGGTTAAACCAAAACCCTGACATCTTCAAGCTCGTGAGACATGACTACAGGCGACTTTGGGATGCATGGTTTGTCGTCGATGCTGTTAAAACCCCGTGCAAGCCCTTAACCACGACATGGCGGCGGGTTGGGTAGCTACTCTGCAATGCAATTCTTTTTAGGTGTTTCTGGTAACTTCTTCACGTGCTACAAGCTCCTTATTACTTGCATTGACGTTACTTTCGTTCAATCGTTCAGGCCGTTATTTTTCCCATTACCACGTCCCTGCCCGGTAGGTACCAACTTCCTTCATACTAAATATGAGGTACGCGGACAAAAACTACTTATTCTATCGAATCAAAACTGGGCATTTCATGTAATTGTCAAACCATTTGTGGTACAGTGAAAATTTTATTCTAACAATGTTAGTTCCAGAAACATGAATAAAGTCCGTCTAAAAAACTTACCTTTCATGGTATATCTATTAAAATCTGTTACTATTTTTCCGTAGTTTGCACTGGGAAACTAGCTCCTTAAAATTTGGGAAAGCACCGTGCATGTGTTTTGATGTGTGTATGAATGAATGTTAGTATCCACGATAACTTCAGAACCATAATACTTTTATAGTTAAGTTTCATTTCATTTCATTTCTCCTCGGGTTGATTAGATTTTTGGAGAAATCCAACGGATTAGGGTCACTTTAGTTAGGAACTTCCTTACCGACATAATAAAAGCTCAGTTGCCATAGGAATGCAGGAGTAGTATACGGGCACTTGACGCCATCTTGGATTTTGACGTCACAAGGATGCCCACGTGGGAGACCATATTTTCCACCCTTCTTTTTTATGGTTTCTTTTCGGAGGCCTTTTTCAACCCCTAATTATTTTTACTCGCTTACGTGGGGGACGTGCTTTTTCATCCCTAATTATTTTTACCCGCTCACATGTGAGACCGTATTTTCAACCCTTTTTTATCCCTAATTATTTTTTTACACACCCACGTGTAGGACGTGTTTTTTGTTCACCCCTATTTTATGACAGCTCACGTATAGGACGCTTATTTTCTAGCCTATGGTTTCTTTTTGAGGGTCAACCCTATTTAGAGCCTTTATGTACTTGCTCACGTGAGGGGTTGGTCTTGGTGCTGGGGCTGGACCTGGGGCTGGTCTTGGTGCTGGGGCTGGACCTGGAGCTGGTCTTGGGGTCGGGGCTGAAGTTGGTCTTGGTGCTTGGGCTGGACCTGGAGCTGGTCTTGGGGTCGGGGCTGCAGCTGGTCTTGGACTTGAGATAAGTCTTAGGGTTTGGCCTTGGGGCTTGACCTGGGGCTGGTCTTGGTGCTGGGGCTGGACCTGGAGCTGGTCTTGGACTTGGACTTGGGCTAAGTCTTAGGGTTGGTCTTGGACATGAGGCTAGGTCTTAGACCTGTTAGTATCGTTTAGCGATTTAAGATGGAAGGTCAGTTTAAGCACCCCTTTTCGGCGATAGTTGCGGGTCCGTCGGGTTGTGGGAAATCGTATTTTATCGTGGATTTTCTAAAAAATATCGAAACGACCTGCGATACAGCTTTTGAAAGAATTATCTGGTTTTACAGTGAGTGGCAGCCTTTATTCAAAGATTTCTCTGTGGACTTTCAAAAGGGTTTACCTAATATGGAACAGTTTGACGGGGAAAAACCTGTCTTAATAATAATTGACGATCTAATGCGCGAAACTAACGACTCTGTGGTTGATATTTTTACAAAGTGCTGTCATCATCGAAATCTAAGTGTGTTTTTCTTAACGCAGAACATATTTCATCAAGGACGTGGACAGCGGTATATTTCTCTCAACGCACATTACATAATTTTGTTTAAGAACCCACGTGACAGAGCTCAGATACAGCATTTAGCACGACAGATTTCGCCGGATAACCCAAAATTTTTTGAAGCCGCGTACCAAGATACTACTTCAAGCCCGCACGGGTATTTATTGTTCGATTTAAAACAGAATACACCGGATGTACTACGTTATAGAACAAACATATTCGGACCTCAAGGTATCTGCCAGGTATATATAGCGAAAAAAGGGATTAAGTCTCACAGTCATAAAGATTACATCATATATGATGGCTGACGTTTTAAGCGAGAACACTGATATCCTGTGTGCATTAGCCAGATTAAGTAAAAGTCATCGTGACGCTTTATTGCAATGTTTGGATAGTAAGCAGGCAGAGTGTATTTGCGAGTGTGCTCATAACATTTTAAAAGGTCGTGTACCTCTGTCAGCTGATCAGAAGCAGCGACTCTCTCAACATAAGCACACTTTAAGACGCTTGGCACAGATAGGCGAATCTATAAAAAAGAAGAACCAGTTTCTTGTACAGAAAGGTGGTGCATTTCTACCACTCCTGTTAGGACCATTACTCGGCGGAATTCTGGGTAATCTGTTTCAATAACCATGGCCACATTCTGAAAAAGATGATTATTCTACCGATGGACTTTATACAGCGTTTACAGGCACCAGATGTTACACAAAACAACATTTTAACGCAGCTGGGTAACGATATGGATAAAGTTTTAAAAACTAAAATGACCGACCATGACAAATGGCAGCAGTACAACCAAGTTCTTCAAAGGTATCTACACTTTTCCAATCAGTTACGTCAGCCCACCAGTATAACAATCAGCGGTGACGCTGTTGCTGATGATATTAGACATTTACCGCAACGCAAAGGTCTGACAGACGACGAGATAGTATCAACGCTTCCGCCTTCATATCAGAGAAAAGGCGTTGATTTGTTACGTATACTGAATACGAGCAGCGATATTTTTTGGGATAAAAGGGGTACTGTCACAATAAAAGGCGAGATCATACCATATTCCAACATTATCGATCTGGTTCACGAGACGTTAAGAAAACGAAAAACCACAAACCCGCGCGGTTGGCGTCAGTTTGCGACGTACATTAAAGAGATAAATATACCACGAGAGTCTATCGGAAATACGCAAAGGTATGATGTTTCTGTATCACCCAGCGTTGAACGGACCCTCACAACTATAGGTGAGAATTACGATGCTGATAGTGAAACGCGGGAAACACCGAGAAGAATCTCTCAAAGAAGAAGAAGAGGACTTTCACTAGATTGGGATTCGTGGCGGCCATAATATGGATGCTGTACACTAGGATCCCTCTCACCCAGCAGGGTTCGCTGGTATAACACCTTTAACTAATGCTGTAAAGGGTAGATATGGTGAAGTGAAAAACTGGATACAGGCACAGGAGGCTTTCCACGAAATAAATATATTGTGAGTAACCTTTACGAGTTGTGGTAAGCGGACCTTTGTGATATGCGAACTTTAAGTAAACACAATAGTGGATACAACTGCATACTAACCCCACAATTGGGTTATCGTCCGTATCAGAACATAGCTATTGAACCAATACCCAATTGTAAGGCTAGACGTTGTGAGAATCCGAATAGCGAGAGCTGAGTTTTTAATTTCGTAGTGACGCGCTTAGTTGGATTATGATATTCGATTGTTAGCAATTTACTTATTAGTACATGGTTATTTAGCTCGCTGATAATTTCTTCTATGCTGGCGTAATTTACTGAAGCGAATCGTATCACGTACCAGCCATCTTCAATATAAATGATCTTCTCGTTGTCGAGTTGAAAATATTCTGCGGCCTTTTTTAATATCGTTTCTAACTCGTTCCCGCCAGGTGGCTCTGTTCTATAATAAATTAAATTATCTGTTGCACTTACAGCAGCAAAAGAACATGGGTACTGAATTTCCGATATCCCTACAACCCACAAGCCCGTTAATCTTATTCGTTTAGGCAGTTGCGTAATAAAACTTGACGTCATATTACCTGGAAAATATGTCATAGAGCTATTACTCAATAAGGTAAGATAAAACTCCATTTTCATATATCTCTCAATCGCGAAGCTAACACCCAGCTATTAAATTTGTCACTGTATCCACGCCACATGACCAGGTATTATTTATATCGCCCGCGGCCCTTCTCTTCTAGAATCTTATCGACTTTGAATAGAGTATCTTTATCAACCGTAACAACTTGCAATTCTTCTTCGTAAAAAGTACCCTCAACAGGATCATTATTAAGATCGATTATTCGATAAACTGGTGGTCTTCTTTTTATCACCGCACTAATTGTAAAAACTTCCTCGCTCCAATTCGTTTCATATCCCTTCTCAAAGGTGTACTTAGTTCTGGCGATTCTGACAAGCTCACCGACTTTATATTTAGGATGGCGTACTGGATCTAACCCTTTCGCGTACAGATTATTCCACACTTCCAAAATGTTTTTATCGTTTACAGCCGTCATCAAGTCCTTCGAGTACATCAATATACCTGTAGGAATTTTTGTAAGTGAAATAACGCCACATCTTTGTTTTCAATGTTTTATTAAATCTTTCAACTACAGATGCTTTTACATCAGGGTTATTTGTTACATAGAAATTGATATTTTGTTTCTTGAAAAAGTTTTGTACACTGCTCGCCACAAACTCTTTGCCTTTATCCGTTTGTAGATTTGGCGGAGTATTGTCGCAATCCTTAAAAATACTCGCGAATGCTTCAATTACAGATGAGGCTGTCTTCGTTTTAAGTGATCTCGCCCATGCCCTCTTGCTAAATACATCAATTGCCGTTAGTATGTAGTTGTATCAACTATTGTGTTTACTTAAAGTTCGCATATCACAAAGATCCGCTTGCCACAACTCGTAAAGGTTACTCACAATATATTTATTTCGTGGAAAGCCTCCTGTGCCTGTATCCAGTTTTTCACTTCACCATATCTACCCTTTACAGCATTAGTTAAAGGTGTTATACCAGCGAACCCTGCTGGGTGAGAGGGATCCTAGTGTACAGCATCCATATTACGGCCGCCACGAATCCCAATCTAGTGAATGTCCTCTTCTTCTTCTTTGAGAGATTCTTCTCGGTGTTTCTCGCGTTTCACTGTCAGCATCGTAATTCTCACCTATAGTTGTGAGGGTCCGTTCAACGCTGGGTGATACAGAAACATCATACCTTTGCGTATTTCCGATAGACTCTCGTGGTATATTTATCTCTTTAATGTACGTCGCAAACTGACGCCAACCGCGCGGGTTTGTGGTTTTTCGTTTTCTTAACGTCTCGTGAACCAGATCGATAATGTTGGAATGTGGTATGATCTCGCCTTTTATTGTGACAGTACCCCTTTTATCCCAAAAAACATCGCTGCTCGTATTCAGTATACGTAACAAATCAACGCCTTTTCTCTGATATGAAGGCGGAAGCGTTGATACTATCTCGTCGTCTGTCAGACCTTTGCGTTGCGGTAAATGTCTAATATCATCAGCAACAGCGTCACCGCTGATTGTTATACTGGTGGGCTGACGTAACTGATTGGAAAAGTGTAGATACCTTTGAAGAACTTGGTTGTACCGCTGCCATTTGTCATGGTCGGTCATTTTAGTTTTTAAAACTTTATCCATATCGTTACCCAGCTGCGTTAAAATGTTGTTTTGTGTAACATCTGGTGCCTGTAAGCGCTGTATAAAGTCCGTCGGTAATCATCTTCTTCAGAATGTGGCCCATAGTTATTGGAACAGATTACCCAGAATTCCGCCGAGTAATGGTCCTAACAGGAGTGGTAGAAATGCACCATCTTTCTGTACAAGAAACTGGTTTTTCTTTTTTAGATTCGCCTCTCTGTGCCAAGCGTCTTACAGTGTGCTTATGTTGAGAGAGTCGCTGCTTCTGATCAGCTGACAGAGGTACACGACCTTTTAAAATGTTATGAGCACACTCGCAAATACACTCTGCCTGCTTACTATCCAAACATTGCAATAAAGCGTCACGATGACTTTTACTTAATCTGGCTAATGCACACAGGATATCAGTGTTCTCGCTTAAAACGTCAGCCATCATATATGATGTAATCTTTATGACTGTGAGACTTAAACCCTTTTTTCGCTATATATACCTGGCAGATACCTTGAGGCTCGAATATGTTTGTTCTATAACGTAGCACATTCGGTGTATTCTGTTTTAAATCGAACAATAAATATCCGTGCGGGCTTGAAGTAGTATCTTGGTACGCGGCTTCTAAAAATGTTGGGTTGTCCGGCGAAATCTGTCTTGCTAAATGCTGTATCTGAGCTCTGCCACCTGGGTTCTTAAACAAAATTATGTAGTGTGCGTTGAGAGAAATATCCCGCTGTCCACGTCCTTGATGAAATATGTTCTGCGTTAAGAAAAACACACTTAGATTTCGATGATGACAGCCCTTTGTAAAAATATCAACCACAGAGCCGTTAGTTTCGCGCATTAGATCGTCAATTATTATTAAGATAGGTTTTTCCCCGTCAAACTGTTCCATATCTGGTAAACCCTTTTGAAATTCCACAGAGAGATCTTTGAATAAAGGCTGCCACTCACTGTGAAACCAGATAATTCTTTCAAAAGCTGTATCGCAGGTCGTTTTGATATTTTTTAGAAAATCCACGATAAAATACGATTTCCCGCAACCCAACGGACTCGCAACTATCGCCGAAAAGGCTAAACTAACAAAAGGACCTTAATTAGATAACCATCAAAAATAACCCTAAGACCAACTCCAAGTCCAAGACCTAGCCCCAGGTCCAAGACCAACCCTAAGACTTAGCCCAAGTCCAAGTCCAAGACCAGCTCCAGGTCCAGCCCCAGCACCAAGACCAGCCCCAAGGACAAACCCTAAGACTTATCTCAAGTCCAAGATCTGCTCCAGCCCCGACCCCAAGACCAGCTCCAGGTCCAGCCCCAGCACCAAGACCAGCTCCAGCCCCGACCCCAAAACCAGCTCCAGGTCCATCCCCAGCACCAAGACCAGCTCCAGGTCCAGCCGCAGCACCAAGACTAACCCCTCACGTGAGCCAGTACAGAAAGGCTCTAATTAGGGTTGACCCTCAAAAAGAAACCATAGGGTCGAAAATACGCGTCCTATACGTGAGCTGTCATAAAATATGGGTAAAAAACACGTGTGTAAAAAATAATTAGGGATAAAAAAGGGTTGAAAATACGGTCTCACACTTGAGCGGGTAAAAATAATTAGTGATGAAAAAGCACGTCCCCCACGTAAGCGAGTAAAAATAATTAGGGGTTGAAAAAGGCCTCCGAAAAGAAACCATAAAAAAGAAGGGTGGAAAATATGGTCTCCCACGTGGGCATCCTTGTGTCCTCAAAATCCAAGATGGCGTCAAGTGCCCGTATACTACTTGCAGGTGTTAAATCATGCCCATTAACATAGAATGATCGTGTCCATATATTAAAAGCTTTGTCCGGTAACCAATTTTTTGACTGGGTTTTCTTTTTGAAAAGTAATTATCATATAGACATAATTATACTAACACAGTATAAAGAAGTCTATCGAGATCAGCCGACTACCTCATCAAAACCAGCGGAAGAAGTAATTACGCCATAAAGTAAAAGATTTTCTTTTCCAAGTTAAACTTAACGTAATAGTTAAACTTAATTATTGAGTAAAAGTAATAACCAATTTTATCATTTTTCTAAAATGATGATCAGCACCGTAACGCAATAAAATTGAATTAAACCTTTAACGGAATTGGTGTATAAATAAATTAGTGGGCATATTTGGTCCCAAATAATGACCAATGTTTTCCAGCGAGGCAAAGCGTTTCACGGTTTTGACCATTACATTGTTTTATAAAAAGGCTTTTGGGCATTTTTGGACGCATAAAGTGACCAACACATTAAAACCAAAGGAAAGGCGTTTAACTATTTTCCCAAAGAGATGAAGTTGTTGGGCATCGTTGGTCCCAAACGATCACCAACAGCGTAAAACCATAACATTTATTTCTTGTTGTCGCCACGAAATTGATGCATAAATAGAATTTCTGGGCATATTTGGTCCTAAACGACCACCAATACCGTGTTCTCTGGAACACGGCGTAAATGAAAAATTAAAACGAATAAATACACGCTCCCTTCTAATAAAGCACACAAAATCATGTGCGTACGCAAAACTATAACACTACAATGCTAAATGTAGCAGCTGTAAAACCGTACGCCAGTAACTCACCTGAATTTACAATTGTTCATAATTCCAGTATTTATCAATCAAAAGCACATCTACGAAAATAAAGGTTTCTATTATCCACAATTATGTTGGAATGTGTTATAACAAATAAGTTAAATGTAAGAGTAGAAGTTAGAAAAGTGATAGTGATAAACAGGGAGAGGGAAAATGAGATAGTGGTGGCGGAAATGGAGAGCTGGGAGGAGAAGCAGAAGATTATGGCAGTGAAGAGAAAAGTCAGGGGTACGGGAATTACATAGACCACGGCCTTATAAGGGAGGAAAGGAGTGTACAAAAATAAATAAGGAACAGAGTGGTGGAAAGAAGAGCGGAGGAAATAAAATGGAGATATGTGGAGAAAGATACGTATGGAATAATTTTAGAAAGAAATATACAGTGGGGAAAAGAAAAAATAAAGATAGTGACGGTATACAGTAGAAAGATGAAATAGACAAGGGAACACTTAGAGGAGTTGTTAGAAGAGAGGGGAAAGTTATGATAATAATCGGAGGTGATTTTAATGCGAGAATATGGGTAGAGGAGAAATACAAGAAAGGAGAGGGACGGGAAAAAGACAGACAAAGGATAAAGTATTAAATATGGAAGGAAAAGAACTGTTAGCAGTGTGCAACGAGAGGGGGTGGGAAAAATGAATGGGAATAGAGAACAAAGAGAGAGGGGGAATATCCGTACACAGGATCAAGGGGAAAACTAATAAGAGACTATGTAATAACGAATGCAGAGGTTGAGGAAAAGGTGAAGACATGTAGGGTAGGGGAGAGGATCCAATCGGACCATCAGCCCTTGGAACTGATAGTGGAGGGGATAGAAAGAAAGGAGATGAGAATAGAAGAGAAATTCATAACCAAGAAGGTATGGACAGAAGAGAGTATAAAGAGGTACAAAAAGAAAATGGGAAGGTAAAGGAGTACAAGAAACTGTGGAAGAAATGAGAGAGAGAATGAAGAAAGCAACGGAGAAAGTAAGGTTTAAAAGATGGAAGGGAGAGAAAACCGAGAATGCAAGGACATCAAGAGAAAAGCAAGAGGAACATTAATACAGTGGAAGAAAGGGAAAGTAGGATAAGAGGAATATAAAGAAGCAGTAATGATACACAAGAAAACATGCGAGAGTAAAAAGGAAGAGAACAAAAAGAAACAGGAAGAGCAGATTAAGGATATAAAAGCGGAGGAAATATTTAACGAAAGAAAAGAGGAAAAGACGGAACGCGAATACAAATAAACGAAGGGGAGAGATACTCTAGGAATGTACTGGAGGGGGAGCAAATACAGGAAGGAGAAGGACGACAAAGTAAGAAAATATACGAAACACAGGAAGGAATAAAAGAAGAGGAAGTAATAGTGGCAATTCAGAAGGTGAAAAAATGTAAAGCTGTAGGAGAAGATGGGATACAATATGAGGAGTGGATATATGGAGGATAGAAGCTAGCAAAAAGGATGACGGAAATAATAAACCAAATATGGAGAGTAGTATTCCCAGAGAGGTGGGGAGAAGGACTTATATGCCAAGCGCATAAAAAAGGAGACAAAAAATAAGTAACAAATTATAGAGGAATCACATTACTAAATATAAAATATACGCGACCGTACGGAGTATAAGAGTATAAGAGAAGAAACTGATACCAAATGGACAGGCAGGATTCAGAAAATAAAAAACGACAGACAATTGCATACATACTGAAACACATGGCTAACAAGGAACTGGAAAAGAAAATGGGAACATGGTAGCGGTATTCGTAGACCTAATAGCGGTATTTGATAGGGTGAACAGGCAAAAGCTGTGGGAATACTTGAGAAAATAAAAGATAAGCGAAAGGATGGAATAAATATACGAAGAAACAAAGAACAGGGTGAGGGTGAATGGGAACTAAGTGAAGGATTTGTAACAGGGAAGGGGCTGAGGCAAGAATGCCCACTGAGCCCAATCTTGTTCGCAGTATGCACTGGAGACCTGGAGGTGACATTAAGGGGGCAACAAGAAGGAGGCCTGGTTGTGGGGAACAGGAAGATGTGGTCGCTAGTATACGCAGACGGCATACTGCTAATGACAAAAGAAGGAAAAGAAATGAAGGGGATGTTTAAAACGATGGACAGATATATGGAAAGAAAAGATCTGGAAGTAAACGGGAACAAAACTAAGGTAATGGTAGTGAGAAATGGGGGAGGAAAAAGGAAATAGAGTGAAGAGGAGATACACCAGGTAAAGGATTTCACTTACCTGGGATACAGGATGAGACAAGACAACAAAGATGGGGAACGTGTAAAAGAACGAATGAGAAAGGGAAATAAATTAATAGGACAAGAGTGGAGTGTAGGAGAAACACTGTTCGAAAAGGACTTAAGGGAAAGGAAACTATTATTTGAGAAACTAATAAAAAGTGTGGTGTTGTACGGGACGGAAGTGTAAGGGTGGAAAGAGTATAAAGAGATAGGCGGACTGCAACAAAATACTGGAAGTGGGTACTGGGAATGGATAGAGAAACACCGGGATTCGTTATCAGAGAGGAGGTGCAAGAAGTAAAAATACGGGTGGAGGCGGGAGGAAGAAATGAGTAGGAGATCGGAGTGCAAAATTCTTCAGGAATGCTGGAAAGAAATAAAAGAAGGAAGAATAAAATATGGACAAGCAGCCAGAAAAGAATATTATGAAAGAAAAGGGTATGCGAAAGAAGAAATGGAGAGACTATGAAGGGAAGAAGTGAGCTTGAGAGAGGACATAATTCTAAGGGACAGGGATGTGTAAAAGCAGGAAAGATGGACAAAGGTAAAAGAAGGAAAATATAATGTAACCTATAGTAACATTAAGGGAGAAGGGGTACTGGGATATCTGAATGAGAAAGAGAGGAAGGAAAGAAAGAAAAGCAGAGCGAGATTTAGATGTGGAAACGAACAAAGGGGAAACAAATATTGGAGAAGGGGCGAAGATGGAACATGCAGGTTGTGCGGGGAAGAGATTAAGACGATTAAGCGTATGTTGAAAGAATGCAGGGAGTTAAAGGAAGAAGGCAGTTAAGGGAAAGGAGGGGAGGAGACAAGGGGGATTGAAGACAGTGGAGGGTATGTAAGGGAAGGAAAAACTGTAGATAGCCAAATGTAAATAGCATAAACACACATTAACTTTGAAATATTTCATAAATAAGCATATATATATATATATATATATATATATATATATATATATATATATATACAGTGCGAACGTTTGAGTTGAAACGCTTCAAATTAAAAAATATAATCATTTACTGCGAAAATCCTCGGATACGTCAACCTTAATTTTTTGAATGCGCATCTTTTCTTGTATTTTTTGAAAAAAAATTACCCCACCCCTTTGCGCAATGACCTATCGTCATTTTTTTTAAATGGCAACCTATATTTTTTCGGGAATTTTTATTCTTCTTTAAATTCTCTGTACGACAATGTGTAGTTTGTGGTATTTGTACGATAACATGCTGAAATTGCGACATATCAAAGTGAGAATATCCTAAACTAAATAAAACAGCTGCGGAATTTTTGGGTTCTAGTTAAAAAAAATTAATAGTTTAATTAAAAATGTAAATAAATAAATAAATAGCTAGAAAAACAGTACAAAACATTAATATTCAAATTGGATCCCATTTACTTCTTGACAGAGGTCAAGCCTATGAATGAGTTCCCGTCGGACATTTTAATAGACTACACATAGCCGGAAGGAGAATTTGAAGAAGACTCAGAATTCCCGAAAAAAATATAGGTTGCCATTTAAATAAAATGTCGATGACGTCATTGTGCAAACGAGTGGAGGTAATTTTTTTTAAATATTAGAAAAGGTGCGCATTCAAAAAATAAAGTTGACGTGTCCGAGGATTTTCACCGTGGGTGATCAGACATTTTTTTATTGGAAGCGTACCAACCCAAACGTTTCTGTTGTAAAATCCAAATGAATCAAACTAGGCTAAACTTTGTGCAATCTGCCCAAGTTCACAGGTCATAAAGTTACCTGGCAAAAATAAATTGTTTTTAAAAACCATACTGAATACATAAATTTTAACCGTCGAATCTTAATTAAACTAACAGATCTCGTTAACTAAAACCCTATTTTTTACTGCATTAATGGATTATACGTTAAAAAATAAGGAGACTTTGTAAATATGTCCCTATTCCTAAAATTTATAGTTTTTGTAAAATCTTGAAAAATCGACGTTTGATAATTAAACTAAAAATTAAAAATTATTATTAATTTTATTAAATGCATAAATAAAAGTTTACCTCGAGTAGGATTTGAACCTAGGACATGTACTTTGCTAGAGTACCGCTCTAACCAACTGAGCTATCGAGATACAAGCCCCAATCAATGTAAATTTTGTCTTTATGTATGTAGAACTGATGTAAGTTCTAAACATAACGAAATTTAATTAAATTAATAATAATTTTTTAATTGCATATTTACTTTTGAACTTATTCGTTCATAACAAAACTTATAATAAACTAAAAATTAATTTTTGGTTGCCTTTACTTGAAAGGAATCAATAATAAACAAATGCTATCTACTTAACTAAGACTTAGGTAGTTATACATAATACAAAATATATACTTCATACTCAAAATGAAGCATTAAAACAATTCTTTTTAAAACCAAACTTGTAATTGAAACAATTATAACAATAGAAACTAAATTAATGGTTATTTTTATAAATTAACAGCACTAAACATAAAATTTTAAAACAAAAACTGTTAAATTTTGATAAATGCTCGAACCGAGTGCCTCCAACGTCCAAACATTTTTCAATTCCTTTTAAAAAGCCGCCATGAGTAGCACTCTGTTTGTTGTGAGTGGCTACACTATATCTTTTATATGATCCCAAACGAAAAAACCTAATGGGGTTAGGTCGGGCAATCGAGGAGGCCATTTATGAGGACCGTTCTTTGCAAACGATCCTGACAGCAGTTTTCCAAAAAATATTTGTAAACGCACTATTATGAGGTGGAGCTCCGTCATGTTGGTATCACAACTGGTTCCAATGAAATTTTAAAATTTCAAAGTATCGCCTAAAATAATCAAAATTTTAATGCAGAAATTGATTTCCAATCGCTAATCAGTTTATCATTCAAATTTTTATTATAAAAATGTACCACTAGCACATCATCATTTTTTATTGCGACAAAAACATTAGAACTCCAATGAGTATTGCCTCTAATAATGAGAGTTACGTCGATTAAACATACCATTTTTCTGAAATTTTGCTTCATCAGTCCAAATCATTTTGTTCAAAAAATTTTTCTCTTCTTGAGTTTTAACTAATATAATTTCCCAAAAATGTATTCGTTTTACACTATCACCTGGCCTTACATTTTGAGTTAATTTATATGAAAACGGTTTAAATTTGTGTTTTTTCAAATTCGATGCACACTTTTTCTAGATATTCACAGATCTTTGTCAGTATCAGCCAATGAATTTACAAGATGTGCTCTAAGATATGCCAAAACAGCAATTTCAATCGCTTCATTGTCAACTACGGTTTTATTTTTTTTCGGTTTTTCAACAAATAGACCGTAAGTTTTACAATTCTAAATAAGTCGCGTCAGGGTGTCATAAGTTGGATTTGGCCGGTTCGGATATCGCGCACAAAACGTTTCGCAAGTTCTTTTAATAGCTTTGCCACATTCTCCGTATATTACTATTAAGTTAAAATAATTTTCATTATTAAAACCTAAACGAGACATAATTACGAGTAACACTTTTTAATGTGGGAAATGTCAAATAATTTGCTTGTTGACACGATAGCATTTGTTTATTATTGATTCCTTTCAAGTAAAGCCAACCAAAAATTAATTTTTAGTTTAATTACCAAACATGTCGATTTTTTCAAGATTCTACAAAAACTATAAATTTTAGGAATAGGGATATGTTTACAAAGTTTGCTTATTTTTAACGTAGAATCCATTAATCCAGTAAAAAAGTAGGTTTGCTATTTAAAAAATTAACTTTTTTATTTTTGGAATCGCAACCTTTGACGCCATTTTTCGAACACCCTGTATTATTTTTTAATTTATTTTTGCAAGACTGTAAGCTGTGAGTTCTATATGTGTAAGTATTAAAAAATATTTCGTATTGCTCGTTTGTACCTTGAGAAATTATATTTTTGTGAACAGGTGCATCTGTCAAAAAAAAAATAAAATAACTCAAAAACGATGCATTTTAAACATAGGATGGTTTCTACAAACTAACATTTAAATTTAACGCAGATTTTAAAAATATAATAAAAGTGGGTACGTTCCATTTAAAATAACAGAGTTAGGATCTACTTCCAGTATAACCGGAATCCGCTATTGACTCAGCTCGTCGTGACAGCCCTATATATATATATATATATATATATATATATATATATATATATATATATATATATATATATATATATATATATATATATAAAGTCGCGGCAAACTCTTTTCCAATGTGGGGATAAACGTCAGCGCTTAACATTGTTGCCAAACCTATGAAATTCGACGTCAACATAATACTTAGGTTATATTGTTTACATTTATTTTGAAAATTAGTTTTTGATGGAAATACTCGTTCTCAACTAAGTAACAATACTTTTAACAGTTCTTAAATCATTTTGCGATGATTAAGCAATTGTAAACATTTTGAAGTAGTCATGTATAATTTCGAGGAGCTTATATTTATCATCAATTAATATTGGGAATTAAAACGTGTGATTGGAATTGATGTTTTAGCTTCGGTACATTTATAAATATAGGAATAACCTATAAAATTAAAATAAACGCTTAATTTAAAGAAAATTATATTCGAATAATAAATGTGAACATTGCACTTTGGTTATACAACAACACTGAATATTCATTTTTGATAAAATTATCATGGCGACGACGATATAAAGGTTATTCTTTAAATTTATTTTATTTATAAATATCATCTTCACTTTCGGAATCGTCTTCATTTGGATTAATAATAATTGGCGCAATATCCATCATGTCAAACATTACTTGATTCCACCATTTAGTAACTTCGTCTTTTGTGTGTCGGACGCAATTTTTCCATATTTCTGGAGTAATCGTTTGTAACGCCTCTTTCCACATATTTAAGCAACTCTGCATACTTTTGCCATCTCTTCCTATATGTTTATTGTAGTATGTTTTGGCGATGCCCCATACGTTCTCTATTGCATTAAATATGCAAGGATAGGGTGGAAGCCTTAATACCTTGTGCCCGTATGTTTCCGCCAGTTCATCAATAACATACTGTTTGGGAGGTTTATTCCTAAAATTTAATGTGTAAAGAATTTAAGATTACAAATTATTATACTTACATTTCAACTATATTTAAGAGTTCTTTTTTAAAGAGATTGGAATCAAATGCGATGCCCTCTTTAGATAACCATTGTTGAATGTCAGCTTTTTTCCATGTAGCATTTGGTGGTTTGTTAATAATGGTACTATGATAAGAAGCGTTATCTAGTACAATTACTGATGGTTTCTCTAAATTGAACAATAATTGGTTCTCAAACCAGCGTTTAAAGTTCCTTTCATTCATCTCGCCATGATAATCAGGATTTGATGTCGAAGAAGAGAAAATTAAATCAGCACCTGGGATAAAGCCCTGATCATTGCCTGCATGTAAAACAATACATCTACAAAATAATTGATTATCTATAATAAACATAATGAGTTTGATTGAGATTTTACCTTTTGTACTTTTAACAGTTTTTAGATTATCGTTTTGCCATGATCGAGGTACGGTTCCATTTTGAAATATCCATGTTTCGTCTATGTAAACTAATTCATATAATGATTCGTTTTTATATTTCATAAATGATTTTAGGAAGCGTAATCGTTTTAACGAAACGTCAGCCAATTCCATAAGACCTCTTCTCGGATCATCTTTTTCCATTTAAACCCTATATTATTCAAAACGGTATGAATGGACCTTATACAGCCAGAAAACAGATCATCGTTATTTAATTTTTCCCACAAAATCTTGACGGTTATGTGCTCATCTAAAATATTAATAACGAAAATTTTAGGTATTTCAAACTGTTTCAAAACATTACTGTTTTCATACATTCGGTATATCATATTTCGAATAGTGTCGCACTGATACGTAGCAACATCTGTGACGGGTTTCTTATGTAGTTGCTTTTTTGGCGATCTTAATGGTTCGTTGTTTCTAACTGCTTGCGAAATCGTACTAACAGTAGATATTCAAGGCTGCGGCTACACGCTACAAAGATATAATTAATGAAATCACAATTAATCTATAGGTACTCATTCTTACCTCTCTAACAGCGGCCAATGGTAACAGCGGTCCACCGTTATCACGCTCGAGTTCAAAATAAGAAATTAGCGAAGCTATAAGCTCTTTTCCTCTACTTCCAAAACGTTTGCGAGACATTATAACACACACGAAAATACAAATGACACAAGGATTTGTTATGAAAAGAACAGTTTTTATAATAGAACAATGCAAGCCACACGAATTGAAAATCTCAAAATGTGGAAAACGTCAAAATTAGAAGTTATGTGTAAACAGAAGAGCTGACAACATTGTAATTTATTCGGCAGTTCTAACAACCCAACAACGTGTATTTCACTAACATAGATATATCATTTGTAATTATCAAGGTTATTATGGAAGTTGGTATGTTAAGTTTGTCTCTCTCTAACAATTTCACCCCTCAACGGAAAAGGTTTTGCCGTGACTCTATATATATATATATATATATATATATATATATATATATATATATATATATATATATATATATATATATATATATATATATATATATATATGAGATGAATCTAATTACGTGCAAGTAGCTATGAAATTTGTACAAAATGGTACATTTCAGTTAATAATTCTAGAATAAAATGATTAATAAACATTGAGATGTTTGAAAAATTTAAATATTTCTTTATATAATTTTAATAATGTTAGTTTAAATTAATCGTCAGCACAGAACATAGAAGTATAGGGATGTTTGTTTTCGTTTATGAGTTAATTCAAGTTTTCATTTAGTTTTGTAAGTTTATATTAAACAATATTCCCTAACGACATGTAATACAGGTTGTGGTTGACAAAATATTGTTAAAACTAGATTTAGGCTGGTATCAATGTCGCAATTCACTTGTACGCAGCCAAGATTAGTGAAAACATTCGTATTTGTGCGTGTAACACATATTAGTGCAAAACTTATGAAAAACAGAACTAGCACATTAGTGAGTGACTATAAAACATGAATCATGCAGCAGTTCTGGGATTATTGTGTTTAATCAACAGTTTATGACCTTAAACTAGTGTATGACAACATTCCAACACTAGTCGTAGGAGAACTTATAAACCTACGAAAATGATCATATAAATTAATTTGTGACTTGAACATTAAATTTAAACACTTACATTGACAATTATAGTGTTTAAAAGTGTGAAATTTAACATTAAAAGCATAAAAACAAAATGAGGTTATGTTATATCCTCGCACATAAATTTTTATAAAAAGTATTTTAAATTGAGACAATTTATAGAAAATAAATTAGTAGAGGCAAAAATAGTGAGGTAGCCTCAATTTCATGTTTCAATTCCTTATATTTATGTCCATTTTGTTAATTTTAGTTTGTAAGAGTTTTGGTAGAATTTAAGTAATTTTCCTTTCAAATTGGCCATAGGCATGTTTAAGATGTATATTTGGGTGTACTAGCATCGCCTATTCATGTAGAGGTAATTTCCAGGCCTGTAAAATTCATAGAATTAGTGTAAAGTCGACAAATAAGGGTAAAAATTAACGTAGTTATTTAGTGTAAGATTTAGATCATGTTTGGTTTCAAATTAAAGATAAATTTATGGAGATTACGGAAATGTTTTTAGATTTAAGAAATGTTAAACAGTGCGAAAGTTATAGGGCTTTAAAGAATTATCGTAATTTAAGAATTACATTAGCCAATAAGAATGCAGCAAATATTTGTCGTAACTAGTGAAAACATTCGAAGATTTGGTTGTCGAGTAAAATCATATAAATACAAGTGGTTTAGCTTCACAAACTCTCTTGATTTTCATCTTTTGCAACAACTTGCCAAAGTAAGCTGTTGCGAAATTTTTTTGAAAATAATTTAAAAACAAATTAATGTCACTTCGGGAAAATAACAAAGTGCGATTTAGTATCGGAAGTGGTCACGAAACAAGTGATAGTTTTTTTTTTCGTGAAATAATTTAAATTAAGGTTAGTTTACCTTTTCAAACCACAAATCGGAAGTTTTCGTTACGTTATATAAATATTTCCGCAGTTTGACTTTGTTCATATTAAATTCATATTGTTTATGTTGATGTGCATATTTAATTGTGTTGTCTTCAAGTTTATTATTATTATACACCTTATTTATCAAAAGTGTGTTTAATTTACAACAACCATCAACGATCCATGCTATTCAAAATTTATTTTGAATTTAATTAATAAAGAAGTGATGAGCCTAAAATAAAGATTCGTGAATATTTTAATATTAATAGTGAAACCTACCTAAGTGATTAAGCTGGTTATTTAAAAGAAAACTCTGGATGTTCGAGAACCAGAATTGCAGTTCGCAGGAGTTATTGTCATAAGCATCTTCAGCAGCAGTAACCCACGAAGGGAGGACATTTTATGTGAGTACTTTGTTGACATTGATACTTTATTGTTATGTTCATAAATTCTATCCTGTGTAATAACCACGATGTGCAACAACAGGTATACATGTCCAAAGGGAATGTTATTTGTTCTAAAAATTTAGATGGTTTATATTAATTGAGTTTTTTTTTATTATTCAAACGTCGTTATACTTGCTTGTATGTCAAATTTCACTTTTCTTTATGGTCAAAGCATATGGTTGCGTATTCACAGCGCATGCTCACGTATATTTTTAAAATAATTTTGTTATGTACAGAGTGTAACACAGATATCTATGCGAATTAAAAATTATAATTCAATTTATTTAATCAATTCAGATACTATAAAAATAAATAGGACTTTAACTCAATGTAATTTTAATCATATTAACTATGATTATTATATTCAAACAATTAATATAATTCAAATTCATGATCAATTATTTTACAATAATAAAAGGAGAGTTCCTTCTAAATTATTGATCCCTATCCCCTGTTAGATGAGTCTCATTGTTCTATCGGATATTATATATTTATTTTTAATCATCACTATAACAATTATAAAATAATTTAAATAATATTAATAATAATAATATTAGTTGAGCCAGTAGATATAGGTGTAGCAGGGTAAATATCAGTACATATATATATATATATATATATATATATATATATATATATATTATATATATGATAATTTTTAAAAAGTTCTGCATTGACCAAAACCAAAAATGCACTCATAAAAATCTAAAAGAATCGTACCATATACAGGATAAACCAGAAAACAGTAATTCGCCTCAACTGTCAAGTACCGTTATTTTTGATAATACAAGAAAATGGACTTATTTACCTGAATATATAAAACTGACATAATGAAAGTTGTTTAAATAGAGATGCTAAATGCCAAATTTCTTTATTAAAATCTTAAATTTACGTTATTTACCTTTTTTTCAAAAGTTTGTCCAAACAATTGATTTAAAATTTCGTTAACATGAGCTTTTTAAATTTTAGCGATGTAATCTACGTTATCGATGACTTATTTTACATTTACTCCACTAAGGGTTCATATGTTTAAAAATGCAAATTTAAAAAAATTATAACATCCAAGATAGTTCTGTCATTTTATACAATAATGGGTTTGTGATGAAGATGTGGTCTAAATATTCAAAGTAATGTAATAAATTTGCCTGTTGATTCAAAATACTTCATTTAAATGCAATTGGAGAGATTTTCCGGGAAAAAAAGAACAAATCAATGTAGAAAGAAAGTGAGGTTTAATTAACACACAACGGCTTCCTTGAATATAAAAACATTATGCAATAAAATTGTAACTCAAAATTCTAAAAACTAAAATCATAATACAGGAAACAGTTTTTAGAATTCGAATTGAAACAATCTCTAAACTATCATCTCAACATATCCACCTTCTCTTTCTATACAAGTTGCAGTTTTTGCTACAAATCTTTTTAAAACTTTTTTAATAACATCTGCAGGTATACTTTCAATCACTTCCCTTATCGTTCTTTCCAAGTGGTCGATTTATTGAAAGAGCGTTGGGAATACACTCTTTCCTTTACATTACCCCATAGAACACAATTTAAGGGAGTTATATCAGGAGATCTAGGCGGCCAAGGAAAGTCACAAAATGTCCAATTAATTTATGATTAAAAAGTTCTTGCAGGTACTCTCGAATCACCCTTGTGCTGTGGTATGGCGCTCCATCGTGTTGGAACCAGGTATGCAGTCTTTCCTCTAATAGCAATTCGTCCAAAAAATTTAGCAATAAATAATTCAAAAATTCTAAATAGCGCTGGGCATTCATATTATTGCAAAAACAGAATGGTTCTTGTAAATTCCCTATCAGACATTAATTTGGAACGAATACTGATCACGGAGCTGGCTTAAAAACTTTGGATTTGTATCACTCCATCAACGGCAATTTTGGGAGCTTACTTTCTCATTAGAAGTAAATGTGGATTCATCCGTAAACAAAATATTTCTAACCATGAATGGTGAATCTTCCAGCTCATCTTGAAACCACGAACAAAGTACGGGCAAGTGTTAGTTTACACAGATGAAATTTATTCAACCTCAAAATTCTTCCTATTGTGGTTTTGCTTGCATCATTCGCAACTGATTTTCTACATCAGTGGTCCAATGCTGATGTGGTTTCTTAAAATTATTTAGAATACTTTCACATGCCTTGAATTTGGTAACCACCTTACGTACTGTATTGAAGTGAATAATTTTGTTAAGTTGTCTCGTATTGAAAACTCTGTAACTCTTGTACTTATCTCTTATTATTAGTACAATCTCAGTTATGTCTTCAGTGGCTAATTTTACTGGCATGATTAAAACTCTTCAATAAGATATTGGACACATAGTCTGTCAATATCGACACCTCAAATTAGTTTTTTCGTAGGTGACTACTTTATTATTATGAGTATTTCAGTCTCTCTGAATAGTATTATTAAACAGAGTCTGTAATTAAGCTCTATTTAAGTAACCATTAAAACGTCGTTAATTAAATCTAAATGCAGTATTTTCAATCAACAGACAAATGTATTATACTTCAATATTCAGTCCATATCTAAATATTTTATCATAGTTTCTTAATTTGTACTGTTAAAAATTTCAAACTCTAGTGGGGTAAATATTTGGGAAGACATCAATTACATCGATAAATTTTAAAAGACTGTTAACGAAATTTTAATTCAATCATTTTAACAAATTTAAGAATTTTTGAAAAAAAGGTAAAAATCTAAATTTAACATTGTAAAAAGAGATTTGGCATTTTAAAATATTTAAAAAAAAATTATAGTAGAGGGCTGCTTTCTTGTATTTTCAAATATAAGGGTACTTTACTCTTGAGTCGAATTACTGTTCTCTGGCTTACCCTGTAGATGTTCCGATTATTTTAGATTTTTATGAGTGCATTTTGGGTTTTGGTCAACGCAGAGCTTTTCTGTGGGAAAAGTGTTTTCAACAATTATCATGTAAAGAACTTCCCATATGTATAGAACTTTATGGGATATACTGTATATATATATATATATATATATATATATATATATATATATATATATATAGGGTGTCCCAATAGTGCGTATTCGGTCGATAACTCCTTAGCCATTAAACTTAGAAGATAAGTTTAAATACGAAAGTTGTCTATTTTTATAAGCTGGATAATCTGAAAATAGTTTGGTTTCTACAGGGTGTAATATAAAAGCGGTGCAATACAAAACTATTGATTTAAAATAGAACACCCTATATAGTATTTTATTTTTCGACTTTCGTTATAATTTTACATCTTTTTTATAAGAACTACTTACAAGCTAAATCTTACAGTTTTTGAGATATTTGCAAAGTTAACTAAAAACTGACATTTTTATGTAGTAATTCAAGTAGGCGTATCTCAGTTATTTTTAAAGATAAAAAAATAATCTTTGGTATAGAATTTATTCATACATGAGCTTACTTTAATCTATTGTCAAAATTGGAATTTCAATATACACGGTGATCACAAAAATTAATTCAATAACATAAATGTGAAAATGCTATATCTTCATTTCTTTAAATGGCACACCCTATATTTTTTTAATGCCTTGTCTTCGTCTATTAGTCGGCTTTCATTTCTGTTAAATATGTTCTATACCTATCTCTAATAGTTTCGGAGATATTTAAGTTTGTTCAATTTTTTTCATTGATAACACTGAAGAAGAGAAACATTAGTCGGTCAAAGCAAGCTATGAATACATAAAAAACTAAAAAACATATTAACTGAAATACAAACACTTAAAATTATAATAAATGTTCAATGTGACCACCATTTTGTTGCTGGCAATCATGACGTCTTTGAATAAACGACAAATTTACTTTTCGTAACGTGGAAACATTTATATTTTGAATGACGTATCTAATTCTTACCTTCATATCATCTACAGTCGTTTGATAGACTTTTTCTTTAATCCAACCCCAAAGAAAAAAGTCCAGCTTTGTCAAATCAGGCGATCTTGCAAGCCAGGAGATCGGCGCTCCTCTTCCAATCCATTTGTTTTGAAACTGGATATTTAAATAATGTCTAACGTTTCTGCTAAAATGCGGAGGAGCGCCATCTAATTGCAGCCATATTTCTCTAAGTGTTTGTAAAGGTAAATCTTCAATAAAAGTTTCAAATTCGTTGCGAAAGAAGTTTAAAAATTAATCTCCATTGACCGTGTTTTCAAAAAAATATGGTCCTATAATTCTTTCCGCAATAATTCCGCCCCAAACATTAAGTGACCAGCGGTGTTGATAGTCAGCAGGAATTATAAATCTGGGATTCTCAGTATCGTAATAATGGAAATTATGTCTATTAACGTATCCATTTTTGTGGAAAGTAGCTTCATCAGTAAATAATATCGTGCTAAAATAGTTGGGTTTTTCTAAATTTTTATTTATGGCCCAATTGCAAAAGTTTAATCTATTAACGAAGTCATCCTCGTCTAATTCTTATGCAAGTTGGACATGGTATGGGTGATATTTATAATTTTTTATAATTCTATTAACTGATGTTTTTGAAACTCCAACTTCTAATTCCAATTGTCGGCAAGAAACGTGAGGATTTTCAATCACGGATTGAAGAACTAAATGTTCATTACCTTCGTTAATTGCGGTTCTTTCTCGTTCTAAATTGTCTTCGTAATGAATACTGCCTGTTTGTTCGAAACGCTCTTTCAATCTTGCAAATGCTGAAACTTGCGGGTGTCGTGCATTTGGAAATTTTCTTATAAATTCGAAGAGCTAAAAGTCAATTTTATCGCTTTCACCAATGACGTAAACCATATTAACAAGTTCTTCTTTCGAAAAATTCATTTTGTAATTTAGGAAGTAAGTATACAATACTACACAAATATTAGCACTGTTTGACAAGTTTGATTTCTTCATTTGTTTTCGTTCATCTTTTGTTTTACGCTCTTTTGATTAAATTGTTTAATTTTACGATGAATCGTTTAAAAACATCTCAAATATCTCTTAAAAATGGTGGTTTCATACAATATTTATTATAATTACAATTTATGTATTTCAGTTAATATTTTTTAGTTTCTTATGTATCCACAGCTTGCTTTGACCGACTAATGCTCCTCTTCATCAGCGTTATCAACGAAAAAAATTGAACAAACTTCAATATCTCCGAAACTATTAGAGATAGGTATAGAACATATTTAATAGAACTGAAAGCCGATTAATAGACGAAGGCAAGGCATTAAAAAAATATAGACTGTGCCTTTTAAAAAAATGAAGATATAGCATTTTCAAATTTATGTTATTGAATTAATTTATGAGATAGAACATATTTAATCAAAATTAAAGCCGACTAATAGACGAAGACAAGACGTTAAAAAATATAGGGTGTGCTATTTAAAAAATGAAGGTATAGCATTTTCAAATTTACGTTGTTGAATTAATTTTTGTGGATCACCCGTTTATTCAGACTTCATGTTTGCCAGCATCAAAATGGTGGTCACATTGATCATTTATTATAATTTTAAGTGTTTGTATTTCAGTTAATATGTTTTTTTAGTTTCTTATGTATTCATAGCTTGCTTTGACCGACTAATTTTACTCTTCTTCAGTGTTATCAACGAAAAAAATTGAACAAACTTAAATATCTCCGAAACTATTAGAGGTAGGTATAGAACATATTTAATAGAAATGAAAGCCGATTAATAGACGAAGACAAGGCATTAAAAAAATATAGAGCGTCGCTACGACGCACCGTTTTTGAAATAAATCGATTTGAACTTTTCATGCGTGCATACTTTTATAAAATTGACAAACGAATTTATTTACTATTATGAAAAATGACTATGGAAAATAAACAAAATAACAACTGCGTGAACGTGAAACTGCTCTCATGTCATAAATTAATTTTACTTTAGCAAGTAAGAAATAAACTCGGGGAAAAAGTAACGTTTTTAATACAAAAAATGTTGCTGGCACAATTGATAATAAGCATGAGACACAAAACTGATTCTACAAATCCATATAACGACCACTCGTTTCTATACACAAATTTATTCGTTTATGTAAAGCTAAAGATTACCGAATTTTTACAGAAATTCCACTATTGTTCCTAAATTCGTCGAAGCATCCTGAATTCTTCTCCAAAGCTGATCGCGTGTTTCTATTGGTTGGGAATAAACCATTGATTTTAGATATCCCCAAACACAAAAATCGCAAGGATTTAAATCTGGAGACCTTGCTGGCCAAGCAACCGGCCTCTTCCGATCCATCGCTCTCGGTAATTGTTATCTAAAAAAGTAAACAGTTCTGCTATAGTAAGCCGGACAACCATCATGTAAAAACCACAAGTTCCGCCGAATATTCAGATTAATATGATCTAATAAATTCGGTAAAGTATTTTGTAGAAAGTTAAGATATTCTTCGCCGTTTAAACGATTAGGAAATTCTACAGGTCCAAGCAAACTATCACCATGAACATCTATCCATACATTAATGCTAAACCTTTCCTGATGTTCACTTTCCCTTATCGCATGAGGGTTTTCATCAACATAAGAGTAATAGTGTGCATTGTACATATTTAAAATTTCATCTTTTGTAAAAGAGGCTTCATCACAAAACAAAATATTAGAACAAAAATCTTGTTCTTGATTCTCTTTATTTTGCATCCAATTGGAAAAATCAACACGAGTAGGAAAATCACCTGCTTGCAAGGCTTCGACTTGACTTATTTCGGGATTGTACTCAATTTCCATTAAAATATCATCCTGATATTCTTCCAATACATCAGCATGACTTCCCGTTTAATTATTTTCAGGAATTGCCGATTGTTTGATGAAAAATCGTAAATGATTTAGGAGCAAGATGTCTTCTACCTGGAAATTTATCTGCATATCTACGTGCTGCTGCCCGAGCGTTGCAATGCACTTCCCCGTACACTAAATGCATATTGGCATATTCTTCGTTACTAAACGAAACCATTCTAATAGTATTCAACTTTTTGTATTTACGGTAATGTAACTAAACAATAAAAAATCTTTCACTTAAAACTTATTTGACGCTTTAACCTCAACTAGTATCTGTAATATTAGTTATTTTCCATAGCCATCCTTCATAATTGTAAATGAATTCGTTAGTTAATTTTATAAAAGTATGATTAACACATGAAAAGTTCAAATCGATTTATTTCGAAAACGGTGCGTCGTAGCGACTTCAGATAAGAGTATCATTCTTTTATGAAAAAATCGAAATTTTTTAAATTTTATGTTAAAATTGCAAAATTTTGAAAAACAAAAACTAATGAATAACAATGTCCAATGCCGCTTTCTGAGAACAACTAAAAATCATATTCATGCCATACGATTGGGCATATTCCACTAAATAAATGTACGGAACGATATCATTTAAAGGAAACCATTTTGAAGATATTTTAATTAAACCGATGTTAGGGCGCCATCTTCCAAATGCTCCAGCTCTCTTAGGATGTATTTTTGTGTTAAGGTAATCTACGTTAAATCGACATAAAATCTGCTCTAGAATCTGCAGTTTTCTTTTGAGAAAAGAGTTTGTGGACACCCTATATATATATATATATATATATATATATATATATATATATATATATATATATATATATATATATATATATATATACACTGTTGGACAAAAGTAGAGCAACACATTTGCTGGATCTATTCTAGCTGAATAAAATTTTTAAATTTGGCAAACTTCTGAATTAATTTTAATCAACTAGTAAGTTCGTAAGTTGAGTAATTAACCAAAGAAAAATCAACCAATACCTGCAAGGTTTAACTTAAAGAATTTGAATTTAAAAATGAATGCAAAAATCATTACGACAAAAGTAGAGCAACACTTACATAAAAGGATATTTTATTCAACTTATCGAAAACAACAATTGGCAACAACATTAAAAATAACAATTATCTAAATTAGTTATCTAATAATTAATGGAATATCCATTATTATTTATAATTTCCCTACAACGTCGTGGCACTGATGAAATCAAATTCTGAAGTGTGTTGTCTGGAAGCTTCGCCCAAACTTCATTAATTTTTTCAAGCAATGCATGTTTATTAGGAAACCGGGTTGTTCGAATACGACGTTCTACCTCTTCCCATAAGTTTTTATCGGGTTGAGGTCGGAGACTGGGCTGGCCACCGTAAAATTTTAACATTATTATTTCGAAACCATACCTGAACAATTTGCGCGGTGTATTTAGGATCGTTATCCTGTTGAAACACGAAACGCAAAGGCATTTCCCATTCTGCATATGGTAGCATTACATTTTGTAGTATATCCCGATAAATAAATCTATCCATATTTCCTTCAATATGGTGCAAAGGACCTACTCCATTCCAAAAAACAACCCCATAAGAAAACGATTCCTCGACCGTGTTTAATTGTAGGTGTTACGTACTTGGGATGGAATCTCGTGTTAATTGGTCGCCTTACACGTTTCATTCCGTCGGAATTGTACAGCTTATAACGAGTTTCATCGCTGAATAAAACTTTTTTCCAATCGTCTATGGTCCAGTTAATATGCTCTTGTGCAAATTCAAGTCGAGCTAATTTGTTTCTTCTGGAAATAAGGGGTTTCTTTGCTGGACGTCTACTAAATAATTTTGCTTCAACTAATCTGCGTTGAATTGTTCTGGAACTGACCAGAATTTCTGGAATTTCTGCAATAATTCGTGGTGCGGATAACCACGGATCGTTCTGGGACATTCTTTTGATGCGTCTGTCTAGCAAGACAGTCGTTTTTCTAGGTCTTCCAGATTTTGGTATTTTTTCCAAGTGTCCTTGTGCGTTGTAGGTAGAAATTATTTTTGAGACACTGTATTTTGGCAAAAGAAACTGTCTGGAAATAGCAGACTGTTTCTTACCTTCGAAATGGGCATTTACTACCATCTGCTTTAATTCTTTGCAGATATGAATACCTCGTGGCATGACTAAAATTACGTAAAGGCAATTAACTACTATAAATTTGAATATTTTGGTTCTTACTTGAAGGAAAAGCTTTTATTTTTATAAACTCAAAATGTTGCTTTACTTTTGTCGACTACAAATTGTTCACTTTCGACAATAAAATTGCTTAAATTGGTTGGTGTTGTTTATAAAAATCAACTGTCACAGGTGACAGCCGCTTATGAGCTTTAAAATGTAATTAGGATTTCTTTGTATTTTGTCCAATAAAAATAAAATAATGGAAATGTTTTTTTTGAAAAGTTGCTTTACTTTTGTCCGATAGTGTATATAATATATATATATATATATATATATATATATATATATATATATTAGAAAAACCTTTATTTCTTCCTTGCGGACTGCTGATCATGGTAGCTTAGTTATTGAAACGCATTCGGTGTTTTTCAGTGTTGTGTGGTACGTAATGTATTTTATGGTGTAATCACTGGCTTTCATCAGAAGACCATAACCGGTATTCAAATGCAAATACTCATTGAACACTCAGTGCACTGTTCTAGCATAGAATCGTTTTCAAAGACTCTCGCCGAATACTTTTGTTGAACGCATCTCGTATTTTACCTGCTCTATACTTTAAACTTTGAACATTTCACTGGTGCCAATTGGTATGAACGGAAGTAATACTACGCAATAAACACTTTATCTGTGTTGTGGAGGGAACGTTTTAAAAACTGTAGGGATTTGTATCAAACAAAATACACCCACGTACCACACAAAATTAAAAAACACCGAACGCGTTTCGATAGCTACGCTATCATCATCAGCGGTCGACCGCTGATGATGATAGCGTAGCTATCGAGACGCGTTCGGTGTTTTTTAATTTTGTGTGGTACGTGGGTGTATTTTGTTTGTTACAGATCCTGCCACAGTTCCAGTGTTCCAAATTTTTCTAGGGATATAATGATTTTATAACATCCGTTAATAATGGACCATCGTGGAGAAATACAAGTTATTTAATAGTAGCAGATAAAAAGTGTAACTGTATTTGAAATTTTAGTAGCTTTAACGTTTATATTCAATTAACAAGTGTTTGTATCAGAATAAAACTCAACTACATTAAGCTCATAAGTGCAATAAAAATTTCCATAAGGTATCGTTAAAAGTATTTACCCTATACAGTAGGCGGTTGTATTAAATATAGCTTCTAATTATAGAACTACACTACTGTGTATCATGACGTTTAGAATATTCTAGTTATTGATTACAATAACATCACACCTACAAAGTGAATTTTCCTACTACCGCGCCTATATCTAATTGATCTTTGGGGACAATAACCTAACACGGGTACAATAAGTTACAAAATTTAAAAAAATTATAATGGTAAAATCAATGCTGTTTTTAAGGCATATAAAAACCTTAAAACACCACTTTTAGGTTACCGAACACAGTGGTTAAGTCAGATATACTTTGTATCTATTATGTACAAAGAGCAAACACTTGACTGACGAATCTCCAACACCCAAATCTGAAAAAATTAAAAGTGGTGTGCCAAAATTTCTCGATTAAATCATACTTATATTAAATGTAATAATTTATTGATGCATACAAGTATACAATCATGCTACGATTTTAGAGTGTAATGAAATAAGTGTATCTAATGGAATACTAGTAATACACTTTGATAAAGTATTGGTATATTTTAGGATTTTAATTTGGATTTAAACGCCACGAAGAAAAAAAGCAATGTCTATATGATAATTCAGCAAATATTACATATTTTTAAATTAAATTTTAAAAAGAATGTCATATTAAATGTATGCAAAACGATTTTTTAGGATTAGGATGCCAACTTTTAAAGTAATATGTTTCTCAATGTCGCTCTGTGCACAAAAGATATTATAGTCTTTATTTTTAGTATATTTACTTGATTTTTTTAATTCAAAAGGAGAAAAAGCAGAATACTATACTTTTTGTTCGTCGCCATAATAGCTCCCAAACGTTATTAAAAATTAAATTGTATAAATTTTCTATGAAATTAAATTTGAATTAAACCATACACAAGATCAATCATAATTTCAATTTACCTTATATTAATAAATTAATTAATAAATACATAATCTAATTTAGTCTAATGTTTGTGACTCAACCAAAACATTATTTACTGCACCGCTCAATCACTAAACTAAACGTTGCTTAACTTCTACTTACAGTTTCCCAACTAATTGAACATTTTTCAGTTACACATCAATTAAAGCAGCAACGCTTTAGGAATGAGCATATAATATCTATCTACGTCATCATATTGAATGTGTTAAAAGTTTTTTTTCAAGGTTTTACCTAATTTTTTGGCTCTGTTTCATAAAACTTTGCATTGACGTGAGTTTGTAGAAAAGAAAAGTTGACTTCTTTTAATCATATTGACACTCTCTATTAACTCAAGTATCGTATGTACCTACAGCATTAACATGTTGTAAGCTTGAACTTGAGCTTAGCACCAACTACACACTACCCTCAACAAATTTTTTGAAAATTTAAAAGTTTTAATTACCGATTTTTTTCTTACTATTTTGTAAACATCCATTAAGTAAATACCACGTAAACAGTGATGAAACTTTTACATGCTACTAACGCGTAAAATTGACAGCTGACCTGTTGTATTTTTACCAGTCATTAGCATTGTGGATGTTTGAAATTTAGGATGTATTATTTTTATTTAGATTGAAAATAAACGTGAACAATGGGTTTTGGAGCCTCTGGGTTTGAGTTTCTTCAGAGCATACGATCATTATCATCTACAAATTCTAGTTTATGTTAGAGGGACCTATGATTTATGCCTTATTTACTTCGCGCCTACTCAGAAATTTGTACAAAAATCCTTTATTTAATTATTTATTTTGTTCATTTATGTTATAGAAAAAATAATTAAATTTTACCCCTTTGAAATGGTTGATTTACATATGTTGAACACACTTCATCTTAACAAAATGAGCAGCGAATTCTTGTAATACATATTCTGCTGATTTTTATTGACTTTATTCAAAGGTTATTTTGAATGTAGCAATAACTTGTCAAAAATTATTATTCATAATAAAAATAGACACAAAGTGAATGACTTGTATTAACATTTTTTTACATTTATTCATTGCTAAGCGACTTAAAAAAACGCAAAACAAGATACAATTATAAATCTCCATTGAAATCCCTTGAGGATTTCAACAAATACAAAAAAAAATATAATGTGAATAGTAAAGTTTGAACTAGTACGATTGTATAAGATTGTACCTAAGATAACAAGCAATTTCTTTAATTATTCGAAAGCACGCACAAACGATGCACAGAGCGGTGCACTACTGAACCACCGGGTAGTCTTACTGAAGCAGCACAAATCACACTGTCTGCACCGCTATGCATGTTAGTTATTAAACCGAATCGGCACTGAAGGGGAGTACAACGGAGTTGATGTGGAGGAGATCAGGACGATTCCTGCTCCATGTTTGGCGTTTTTGAAGTTCAGGAACAACTTCTTTATTCCAGCGCTTCCAAAAATGTTGAGATAACAGTTGTGATCGTTGAAATATAGAAAGTCTATTTGCTAGCACAGACATATAATTATGGTCGGGAACCGCTACAAATGGTCGACCCACCAAAAAGTGTCCGGCAGAGAGAGGAACAATGTCGTTAGGGTCAGACAGGATTGACAATGGTCTTGAATTTAATATCGACTCAATCATATTAATGTTGCATACAGATGTTCAAATGTGAGGTTTGCGTTGCCGAGAGCACATTTTAAATAGTTTTTACAGATTTAACTACACTCTCCCAAATACCACTTTCATGTGGAGAGTAAGGATTGATAAATTGCCGCTCAAATGACTTCGATGCCAAATACTTAAATATGCGTTCATTAGACTCTTCCTCGTGCAAAATTGAGTATAAAGAGTTTAACTCTGTTTTAGCTACACTAAATTTAGTGGCGTTATCACTAAATATGCAACTAGGCATACCTCTACGCGCTATAAATCGTTTCAAACAATTCAGGAAGGCGTCAGTGTTAGTATGCTCATACTTATGTGTAAGTTACTTACTTATTGTTAACTTATATTACTTATTTGTGGACTGTTCAGGAGTCCTCTTCAGCCCTGGTCATTCCTTGTTGTTGTGTTGCGGTGTTTGGTGTTATTGTATCTTATACAATCACGAGGTGTGGTTATTTTGGGTGTAAAAAAAAAAAAATTATTTAGGTTTTATGGTGTGCATGGTGGTTGTGGTGTGTGTAGCGTGGTTGGTGTGCTTATATTCGTTGGCCGGTATCTTGCTGGGGTCGTCATCCAATAGACGTGGGGATGCGGAGGGCATACGGGATGTTGTCAAGGGATTCTTCTATCTCCTCGGGGAGGTCGTCGAGGAGTTGTGTGAGGATGGCGGGTGGATGTTTGAATTTGTGCTTGGGTTTCCTTCGTGGGAATGGGGGAAAGCGGTAGTTATAAGGAGTGGTAAGGATCTCTTTGGTTGGGATGGTATCGCCGAAAATTCTTTTGTGGGTAAAATTTTTCTGAAGGGTTTGGATTCTATGTGTGATTGGGGATATATTGGCGCGTTGGATGGTAAGGGTGTTAGGGTACCTGAAGGGTAACCGGTATATGCGTCGGAAAATTCGGCGCTCTCAGGAAGCGATGGAGTAAAGGTGTTTGGCGTTTATATTTGTGTATATGGGAGCTTGGAAATCCATAACAGGGTGGATATATGTTTTATATGTGTGCAACAGAGTTTTGGGGTGATAACCTCTGTTTCTACCCCGAAGGGCGCCCAGTAGATTTGCGCGGTTCCTAATACGGTTGAGGGTTTTTAACATCCGGGAGCCAGTTGAGGGTTTGTGTGAAAAAGGATTCCTAGGTAGGTGATTTCATCTTGGAGAGGAGTCTTTCCTGATTTATAGTGAGGGACACATTTCTGGAGGCAATCTTTGGGCACTTATCTTCGGTGTAATGAGGATGGCGGAAGAGGATTGCTTGGGTCTTGGTAGGATTTACGGAGACTCTCCACCGGTTAACCCAGTTGGAGAAATTCTGTAGAGTTTCGGATATGATGCGGGAGGCCGTTTCGCTGTTCCGATTAACCGCCCAGAAGGCGGTGTCATCCGCAAACTGCGCTACGACTACTCCGGGTTGAGTGACTTCGGGTATATCGGATGCGAAGATAGTGTAGAGGATCGGGGCTAAGGCAGAACCTTGCGGTACGCCTGCTGTAGGTTCGAAAGGATCTGAGAAGGTTTTCCCTACTTTGACCCGAACTGACCGGTTGGTCAGGTACGAGAGTAGGAGTTTGGAGAAGGGTTGGGAATGTTTAGGTTTCGGATCTTGTGCAGGAGACCGGCGTGCCAGACCCTGTCAAATGCTTACTTAATGTCCAAAACTAAGCCAGATTGCATTGTTTGTGATTGAATGCTCTGGTGGTCTCGGTAAGCAGCTTCAACAAGGGATCGTGACACGTTCGGTTGGGACGGAAGCCGAATTGGCTGTTAGGAAGAAGGTCGCAAATAGAACTTGATAATATTGACAAAAGATGGAAGGTAGTTACTGAAAAAAAACTTTGCTTTTCATGTCTTCAAAAAAATCACAATAAATTTAAATGTAAAAATAAAAGGCCTGTGGTGTGAATGAGTATAAAAAGTTTCACAATACTCTTCTCCATAATAAAAATTTAGATCAAGAAAATGAAGAAAATTCAAATAAAGCTGAAGTTGTATGTGCGGTTAAAAATAATGTTTATAACCTATTTTTACGTATGATTCCAATAACTGTATATGGACTTAATGCAAATTTGCAACAGTGTCATTGATCGACGAAAAAGTGGCTGACAAACTTGGGACATGTGGTACCAGAGAATTGCTGTGTCTGCAGTGGACAAACGATATAGTCTCCAGACGAGCCAACTCTCAATGTGTAGAAATCAATGTAACAGCAATAAATAGTAAGAGCAAAGTTCCCACTTTAAATAGTGTCAGAACGGTTGAAAATTTATCACTACCAGCACAAACAATAAAAATGGGTTTTTGGCAAAAATATCACAATTTACATAAATTACCTATAGAAGATATTAACAATGAATAGCCTGTTTTGTTGATTGGACAAGACAACATCAATTTAATTTGCACTCATCAAACTCGTGTTGGTCCTGAAAATGTACCAGTAGCCAGTAAATGTAAATTAGGTTGGTCTCTACATTGTCCAAATTTATCTAGCAGTACTCATTCAAGAAAATTTGAGGCTTACACTCTACATATATGTGACGAGAGAGAAGAAAGCACTGAGGAGCAAACCTTAAGCCTGGTGAAACCATCATTTTCAACAGAAAATTTTGGAGTTGTAGTGAATCCGAAAAAACCAAAACAGGAAGAAATGCGAGCTTTGGATATAATGAAAAATACTGCAAAACGTGTGAAAGGAAGATTTGAAATGCTATGGAAGAGAGATGATATAAAATTTCCAGAGAGCAAATTTATGGCACTTCAACGTTTGAAAGAAAATATAAGAAAAATCAAGATTTTGCACAACAATGCCAAGAGAAAATATTGAGTTACGTACAGAAAGGTTACGCTGAAAAACTGACTCTTGATGAAGCTGCAGTGGACGGACCTCGTACATGGTACCTACCTCATTTTGCAGTCGAAAGCATTAATAAACCTGGAAATATACATTTAGTTTTGATGCAGCGGCAAAATCAAAAGGAATTAGCTTGAATGACAATCTGTTAGCAGGACCTGATCTATTGCAGTCTTTGGAAATTTCGAGAAAGGAAAATTGCAGTCTGTGGTGACGTGCACCAGATTATGATTAGGAAAAAGATAGATGTGCATAAAGATTTCTGTGGGGAGACATGAACACAGAAAGAGAACCAGATGTTTTTGAAATGGAAATTATGACGTTTAGGACAACCTGCTGTTACACGTCCAAACCGCACTAGGCGTCGTGCATGCTTACTAATGTAAGCGGGTTGGCAAGCCAGCTAACAGGGAGATGGGCGTGGTCGAAATAATAAGTAAAATGAATGATTAATATGCTCAAACACCTTACACCTACATTCAAACAGCTCAGTCCGGGAAAATATGTCTCTAGGCGCCACCACAATCGAAACTTTGCTAAAATAATTGTCTTAAGCTGGATGTTAATTAACCCTACCTGATTGTGGAAAGTAGGATTGTGCTTACTCAGTAAACTCTTACACGAGGGTTCTAAACCAAACACTCGTCCCAAACAATTCAACTCAAACTTAAATATATTTAGTACTACCCAGGTTATTAAAAACTTTTGAATACACCTCGTATACCAAAACTTCCAAAATAAAATTTATCACTCAAATTCATTCACGTAACCAACAGTTATATTTTCTACTTATTACTGAATAAAATATTTCTTCATGCAATATTCGGTAATTAATTTTGGAAATTCCTAAATAAAACAAGATCAATGTCTTCGGCTTAATAAATGTTACTTCAAAATAATCTCTCTGAATCGTAATAGACATCCGTACCTGAATAATTTCTCAAAACTCTTGTCTTTAATTGTACTGCGTTAAATAAACTACCATGAAAATTTTGCAATCAACCTGGCTAATAAAACCTTTCCGGTTGCTCATAAATCTGAAAATTAAAATATGCAAAGCTTACTTCTAAAATTGTCAAAACAAGATCACCAATTAAGTAAATGTTACAACTGTGTTCCATACCTGGCTAAATAAACAACAGAATAACAATCAACGGTAAATACATATATTGTCCTGTACAAAATAAAACAAAAACACAAATATCTGCATAAATTACATCAGCGTGGTTGAAGTTAAACCACCAAATACCACTTTGCATTCTTACTACTAAAACAAACCATATAATAAGACTCAAGAACGATTATCTCTTCCTTTCAAAACTACTTAATAATTTAAACAACCATACGCAAATAAACTAAACGAAAAGATAATCGGGCTTAAATGAGTTCTTAAAATTCCTAAATTTAATTTCTTACTTAAAATTGTCCATTAATCCTTGGATTTTCTTTTTTCTTTCTTCCGTAAATCAATTATTTGTAGTCCATTTGTAATCCTTAAATTGCATGAAGCCACATAACCAGTGCTTCACAATTTCACAAACACTTATTCCTTTCTGTACTCACAAATAGTCTAATAACACGTAATAAGCTGTATACGTTTGGTTGCCTCCTAAAATTTCTAGCAACCTTTATACCAATTTAGTCCCTTATACAAATAAACTTTCAATGTCATATAACGTTACTTAAACATTGGCTTAATATACAACGAACACTTCGTTCACTTAAAAGGTGGTCCCATAAATACTTTTAACTGAATGTCGGTACAAGAACACGCGCTAACCTTGACGCTACTAACGTTACAACTGTTATCTTTATTCAAATCTGCTTACGCACTTATTATTTTCTTGAAGAAAAACACAAACTAATTTTATCTTCAATCTCAATTTTATTATCGTTTTATTTATGAATGTCTTTTACGATTCATCCCCGGTTCGGGTTACGCAGTTGTTTAAACAATTACTGCCTCATTAAAATTCACAAATATAACTCCAACACCATCCCATTCTATCCCACACTACCTCGCGCGCGCGTCTCTCACCAAAAGCCAAAAGCTAACCCCCGTCAATCCCTGACTTTCCTATTTATACCTTCAGTCATCCATCTTTAAACATGTCTTCCTTCCGCGTTATATTCTCCAATAGTATTCATTCAAAATTTCATAGTTCCAATAGATGCTACCCTCTATACAAGCACGCGTGTAATTACAATACATCGCCATATTTGTTCTTACTTACAAATTTTACAATTACTTCATGAAGAAATCATTTTTCGTCACCACATTCATTCAGTAGCCACTCTGGACCATTACACAACTTTTAACAGTTATCTCCAACCTGCGCTCGATCTCCTCCCGCAACATTTGCAAAAATCAGCACCGTCTAAGGTCTCAAATTCCATATACATACATATATTCTCAAAACAATTGCACAACATTACAAAACCCTTCGGACATTAACACTTAAACATACCCAATCTTTCTCTACATACTTTCTAAAACGTTCTACACTTATACTTCACATCTTCTGGCAAAGATTACTCATCTATCTTCAAACATTCCATTCCATACAGCAGCAAAACAGTAGCAATACAGTGGCAAGCATTATCGTCCCATCGACGAATTTCTCTTCACATTTACATTCATCAGAATCTATTTATTCCAACACTAAAGTCTCTATAATATTCAAATAGACGTATCTACATACTGAATTATATTTCTCCTAAATTTCCAGTGGCGTATCATACACCCACATACATTATGCATACACAAAAAAAAAATTTTTTTTTCGTTCAATCTCAATACACTCGTACTTAAAACACGTAATACACGTCATTATAACATCTTACATACAGGGTGCGTCAACGCAACCTGACACTGCTCACCAGTTTGCGCACAATTTATTAAAAATCTTAACGCAGAAGAATTAGCAACAGATCCGCAAATTTTGATAGCACTGACTAAAAAATTTACGTAGACGATTATTTGGATTGTAAAGACTTTGAAGAAGAAGCTTTAAAAACACTTTTAGAAGTGAAATCAATTCGGGAGCTTGGGGGGTTTGAGGTCATTAATTGGGTGTCCAATTCTACGTTGATTCGAAGCACACTTCCGGTGAGCGATTTAGTGACAGCAAAGAGTTTTGAAAACGAGGAAATACACCGAGTTCTAGGTATGATGTGGGGCCCTCAAAATGATGAATTTTTGTTTAAAATTGGAAAATCAAAAAAGTTAGAGGAAGAATTACCGAAATGTTTCAAAGAACGTGATGTCATTCTTTGATCCTTTAGGCTTAATATCATGTTTTACGATAAGAGGCAAAATTTTGATGCAGGAAATTTGGCGTGCAGGTGTTCAAAGGGATGAGGCACTGCCATCATACTTGAAATTGTTATGGTTCGAATGGAAAAGATAATTACAAGATATTACGAAATTTAGAATACCTAGATGTTACTTCGTCAAAATTCCAGTAGCAAAGAACATCGAAATATACATCTTCTGAGACAGCAGCGAAAAGGCTTTTGCGGCAGTAGCGTACCTGAGACGATATCAAAGTTAATATCATTGGAGCTAAGACAAGAGTAGCCATTGTCAATTCCCAGATTAGAATTACAAGCGGCAATCATGGCAAGCAGATTAAGTAATACGATAAAAGAAGAGCTCGAAATAAAAAACGACAAGATAACCTTTTGGTCAGATTCGAGGTGTGTTCTTAATTGAATACGAACAGATGGTAAAAATTTAAAGCAGTTTGTGGGACATAGAATAGGCGAAATTCAAGAACTAACGAAAGCCGAGGACTAGAGATGGATACCTACTAAATTAAACATCGCAGATGACGCGATCAGATTACAACTTCAAATAGGAGGAACCAATAGACCTGTAATATCAAATAATTGATTTACAGGACCTGACTTTTTGCTTTTGGATAAAATGTCCTGGCCTACAGAAGGAAACGAAAAATTCGAAAATAATAATCTAATTAAAATTGACGAAATTAAAAAGGAATACCTACAATCTGAACCAACGTTGTTGAATATCGAGATTACAGAATATTTACCGGAAATTTCAAAATTTTCAAAGTATATCAAGTTGATTAAAACAACAGCGTGGTGTTTAAGATTTATTAAAGTACTGAAGAAAGGAGATCATTCGAATACCAATTACCAAGGATTTGTTAGTCGAAGAAATAAAAGAAGCTGAAACTAGCTGGGTACGACGAGCACATAAAGACAGTTTTTAACAAATAAACTTACGAAAAGGGAAATCGATTGCTAAAAAGTCTAGAATATTTGCACTTTCACCAGAATTTAGGGACGATATGATAATACCTGAGGGACCAATAAAATTAGCACAATGTTTGGAAGAATTTATTAAAACTCCAGTTATACTATGTCCGAACCATAATTTTGCAAAATTATTGATTCATCAGTATCATGAAAAGTTTAATCATCGAGGGGTAGAACTAGTATTACACGAACTGCGTCAAAAATACTGGATTATCAATGGACGAGCAGCTGTGAAGAAGGTTTTCGCAAAATGCCAGTTGTGTTGTAACGAACGTTTCCAACCTGTGGTACCGAAAATGGGACTGCTTCCAGAACGTCGGTTGAAGAAATAAATTCGACTATTCGTTGAAGTAGGTATGAACTATTTTGGGCCAATTCAAGTAATTGTTGGAAGGCGAAAAGAAAAACGTTGGGGAGTTTTGTTCACCTGTTTGTCGGTGCGAGCAATTCATTTAGAAATTGCCCATTCTTTGAATTCCAGTTCTGTAATAATGGCGATTCAACGAATGATTGCTAGACGTGGGAAACCTACGAGTATTTATTGTGACAACGGAAAGAACTTCACCACAGCAACTAAAGAATTAAAGCAAACCATTGAAGATTTTAAAAAAACGAACATTGAAGACCAGATAACCACCATAGAAATCGAATTTAAATTCAATTCACCAGCGGCTCCACACATGGACGGACTCATTGGTATAGTAAAGCGTGTTATTGGGAAAGTTCGCTACGACCAATCTTTAAAAGGAGAAACGCTGTTAACGGTTTTTGCAGAAGCAGAAAACATTGTAAAGTCACGACCATTAACAAAAGCTTCAACGGATCCAAATGACTTAGAGGCTTTAACACCCAATCACCTCCTTTTTGTTCACCGAGTAAGAATCCACCTATTTATGTAAATGCCGATGCCAAGTACCTAAGATGCGAATTGAAGAAGTGTAGAAACGTTTTAGCGAAGATGGGTGATAGAGTACCTACCGACTTTAAATAAGAGAATTAAATGGAGTCTTGATAATAAGCCGGTAAATGAAAATGACGTAGTTGTATTGGTAGATGAAAGTGCTCCAAGACTTAGATGGAAGCTCGGTCGAATCGTCAACGTACATCCTGGTGCAGATGGACGAATAAGAGTTGTAGAGGTTACCACAGCCTCTAAAACTTATCGACGTCGTCAGCCGAATTTGTCAAGTTGAAGTATATGATGATAAATGATTAATTGAAGAGTTTCTCTACCAGGGGAGAGGATGTGGATGACGATACCATTAATTTATAGTTGATTTTTTTCTTAATACTCTGTATTTTGTGTTATAATGTAATAGTATTTTTTTTTGGTGTGCGTGAAAAAAAAAGAATTATGATTATCAGATTTGATTAAAAGAAAAAAGAAGAAAAGGTTTTTGAAGTTAATAAAGATTGAGTTGGAATTTGTTACTGAAAAGAATAACAATTACGTTTATTCAAGAAAATAATATTTGTCGCTTATTTTTTCTTTCCTTATTGCCTATTTAAAAAAAGTGCAGATAACCTACTAACGAAATGACATGGGCCACATTTTTAGGACGTTTAGTGTTTGTTGTGACCCTAGGAACAAGGTAACGTCTGATAGGAGTAAAATAACAATAAAAACGAATTAACACTTTTACTATAACTGGAAAGGAATCTGTAATTATAAACAATATTATCCAAACAAGAAAAACTTCTACACATTATATAGTGTAAATTACTGTAAAAAAAATTTGTTATTAAAAATAATAAGAAATGCCACAGCTAGATTAGAACTTAACTTATCTACCAAATCTACCAAAAATTCTAAAACATAAATAATTAAGTATTGCTACGTTACAAAGATATTTAGTTTTGCGCGACTATTCCCTATCTGGTTGTTTACCTCGTGTGTTTCCACGACAGTAAGTTTTGTTTACTAGTTGCTAAGAGTAAGTACGACGGTAAGTATTTTAGCGTTCTAGGACGGTAAGTAAATTTATTCAATTTTAAATAATAACAATTTTTATAATTTACCTATTAACATAAATATTGAAAGTACAATTATTACAATTTCGAATTGTCCCAGGATGCTTATTTTGGAAAACAGATGCCGATGAAAAATTTCAGTACCATCTACTGGAACCTCGTGCGACTCTTGTGGATGAGTCTCCTTGTCGCTACAACTAATGTACCCTTTCCAATAACCTGATTAGCGCATTTCCCATTTCGATAATTTAAAAGAAATGAAATGATTTTGCATTTTGGACGGAGATTTTATATTTGTAATATATGTCTAAATAGTTAACTTTATTGTGTGCAACAACAAATGGTCGCTGAATATTTGTCTTCGTTTGGGGTATTTTTACAATGATTGAACCATCACGTTCCTCAAAGTCTTTTATTTTCATATTATATAACTCTTCTCGTCTACATACACCAGCTATCCCTAATATCATTCCTACCTAATAATTTACTAATGTATCTTTACTTTAATATGTAATCTACTACCTTGTGTGCAAGAAATTTTTCGTCTGCCGTTTCAAGTAAAAACTTAGTAAAGTTATCTTCAGTAAAAACACTGGCCGTTTTTGGTCGATGTCCTACATTCTTTTTCTTTAAGCAAGCAGTTAATGTAAAAAACTTTACCAATGGAATCGTGAAGAAAAATAGTCGATTTTAACATCGACTATTCAGCCCACAGACTTCCTGGAGTTTTGTAGTTTTTCATTTCTTCTGATAAAGTACACAAAGAGAGATTTTTCACAAATACTGATACTTTTCTGAGTGCACCAATCTTTAAAAATTTTGTATGTTTTTTCGTAGCGTTCCCTAGATTTTTTAGTATCGGTACCTCCCTGTAATCAACGTGAGTTATACGTTTTGAAAACATAAATAAAAATGATATGCCGGTTTTGACCAAAATCATTTGGATAATTAATGTTAACGGGTAAGTTGAAGTTTGAAATTATTTTACGTAACAAATTATATTTGAAATTGAGGTTTGTATGCTACAGTTCCTTTTCTGTTTTAGTATAATTCGATCTAAAGTGAAAGTTTAAATTGTGACAAATTTAAGGTTAATGTCACGCTCAATCGGGGCCTTGAACTACTTAGAATACTGGTTTTATATACACATGGAAAAGGGTTCAAATAACTATATCTATTCTTATACTATAATGAAACTGAAAATAATTAGTTGAAAGCGAAATAATGCATTCGTTTTATTTTCATTTAGTGGCGTTTATGCGTATATGAAATCTTACACCAGATGTGACGTTTATATCACTGAAGTTCAATGAAACTACTATTATTTTCGTAAACAGAAACGTTAGTTAATCTTTGTAAATTGTTCACTATTTATGGAATGGCTTTAAATGGCTTATTATGGGATATTTTACTCAAATGTTTAAATTAAAACTAGGAAATAACCTTTTATTGAAATAATGCCGTCTTGTACTCGTATTAAATCATTATGAAGCAACCTGTTTTATTTATTCACTTTCGTGAAAGCAAACCGAACGTTTTCGTTATGTCGGGGTTTGTTTATTTTCGATAATATTTATACAAAGAGATTCTGAGGATATTTACATACAGGGAGTTCACTCGCGGCCAAGGTAATCTCGAGCCGATCTTAGTGAACTCTTGGTGAACCTAATTATTCAGAGTTAATAACGGACACTCTGAATAAGTAGAACGTAATACAACGGATTTAGGTTTGGAATTCTCTAATGGCCAGGTTAGGTAACCTCAGCTTAACCAGCGAATTCTGAGTAGTTCTATTTATTTAAAGTTAATTCGGAAATAAGACGTTGCTAAGGTGCTATCGTTAGTTTTGATCCTCCAAACGAGCTTCTAGCATCGTTACATGAAAAGAGATCGATAACAGGCCAGCTCCTGCCGAAAAATGAGCTGATAGGCAACTTGGAATAGGAGCTAGTCCATCTTTAGCGTCAAATTATTTATTTAGGGATTGTTTGTGTCACAGGAATTCTTTAAATATTTTTATAATACAAGTCAGATTTCGAAATAGTAAAATACGTTATAACAATAAGGTAAATTGCACCAAATCGCTTTAAGAGCTAGTCAGGTTTGATATTCTCGAACAGAGAAATTTTCTAAGTACAAGTATAGTAATAAACTACTATAAAAGCGGGTTGCAGATAAATTCTGCTCGAAATTCTACAAAGAAGTGTTTTTCAAAACAGAGTGAGGATTTATATTAAAATTTTCGCTTTTATACTATGCGATGAAGTGGGGTTTGGCAAAATCATGTGCGATGGATTTGCACATATTAAAGGGGGAACTGATGCGCACGCAAAAGTGCTGTTTATTATGATATCGGAACTGAAATAAATTGAACAAATTATTATTTACGGCATTATCTCAATAATATTTAAAATAATAATAATTTATTTCTTACTCCTTTTTCTGGGTCATTACACAAATTTAAATCTTTTTAATAAATTTAGTCGCGCAAAAACGTCATAAGCATCTCGAACATTAAGGACTACCGATCTCAGACAAGAATTGGAGTCATTGCTTTGTTCTTACTGTTTTAGATAACTAATATACTATTATTTATCAGTAGGCTACTACATTATTGATCACCGCTTTAGAAATTTGCAAAGGGTTCGGTAATTATGTTATGGTCAGAACCAGAATTGGTTGTCTTCACAATGTCCAAGAGATGAAGTTCCACTAGCACAGGAAGGAGACGGTGTTTGATCAGGGGACGCATTTTGGGAGTTATTGTCAGTGCGGTAGTAGGGATATTTATATTGATTCATAGTAACATAAGTGTTATTTGCCATGTAGCTGGTTTGTACACTGGATTTCCTATAACTGAACATGAAGTTCTTCATCTCATGCATTGCAAATGTACGGGTTTCATCATCTATAGCTTGCAAATTGGCACATAAAAGGTCGCAAAATAATACACTTTCGTCCTTTGTTGGTTTTGATTTGGTAGCTATTTGGTTCAAGAAGTGGTAAGCGTCATCCATTCTTTTACCGATGTGTGCAACCTGTTCGGATTTCCTTCTTTTACCAAGTGGCGGTCCACCTTTAGTTACAGTAGGAGATCCGAGACCTTCACTTTCATTAGTGTTAGAAGCGGTCGATGAATTAGCCTGATCTTTGACGATACGTAGAGTTTAAACTCCATTGTTCACGGCAATCTCGTCGTCGTCGTCAATATCACGTTCATTATCAGGAATCTAAAACCAAAACAAATTTAAGCTTCCCTTTCATTAAATATCAAGGCAAAAGAGTAAACGAGGAGGGAAGTTCCTCTCAAATTAAATGTATTGTGCTCGGCGAAAGTAGCTAATTGGGGTTATAAAAGTTAAAAGTATTTTATGTGATCAAAAACGGACTCGATAAGGTAGTGCCTAGTAAGTTCTGCAGGGGGCCGTTTTTTAATGTTAAGGTTAATCGAAAGTAATACTAACCTATTGGTGGTTGCCTACTTTAATAACTTACAATGTACCACCTTTTGAAATAACTTTGCTTTTGGAAAAAAATTATTGCTGCAAAATTATTTGTAACTACAACCTGTTTTTCCTAGTTGCTAAGAACAAGAATAACTGGCTGACAATCGTCCAACATTTTAAACTGCAATGGAACTTCCCGAACTATTTGGGAGCTATAGATGGTAAACACGCCGTAATTCAATGCCCACCTAATACAGCCACAGAACTTTTTAACTACAAATTTTATTTTAGCGTCGTGCTTTTGGGCTTAGTGGATGCTGATTACTGTTTCACGTTTGTAGACATTGGATGCCAAGGGCGAATAAGTTAAGGTGGAATTTTCTACAATTCATCTTGGGGAGCTCAATCTTCCGTTTGATAAGCAGCTACCGTCATCAGACAAGGTTTTGCCTTGTGTGTTCATAGGGAATTCAACATTTGCCTTAAGTCGTCATATGATGAAGCCATACCCCGGGGAATTAGAAAAAGGGAGTGCAGAAAGAGTTTTTAACTACTGTCTCTGTCGTGCGCGACGTGTGCTGAAAACGTTTTTGGAATTATGTCTTCGGTTTTCAGAGTATTTAGAACCGGACCAAGTTTCTAATGTTACTTTAACTTGCGCACTTTTGCACAATTTAATGAGAAAGACTAGGGCTTCAAGGTCACGTTATACTTCCCCAGGTACCTTCGATATACAAGTTGACGGAGGGCTCGTTGAAGGATCTTGGAGAATAGACCAAGATGTAATGACATTCTTTTCGCCGTTACAGAGGGCTCCTAGAAAACCAGGGGCAGAGGTGCATCCTTTGCTGAGTACTTTACAACAAGCGGGAGGTTAGCTTGGCAAGACAAATACCGCTGAAGTATACACGCTAGCGGCATAAATGCTGGTCAAACGGTATGCAACATAAGTGGAGAATAATGTGACCATTTTATTATGGTCATTGATATTGTAAAATGGTTCTACAGGTATTGTATCATAAGTTGTTTCGGTAACTTAAACTACATACAGTTAGTAATACTTATTGTAATTTCACATTTTTTTAACTATGTCAATTATGTACTCTTTCTTGTAACTTCAAGAGCGTAATTAATAATGTAACAACAACAACAATGTAACTGTGTAATTGTGTAAATAAGTCATTATATACAATAAAGTAAATAATGTTATTCCACTACATTAAACCTTAAACTTAATTTTTTTCCATTTTGGTAAACTGGCTAAAAAAGGTTTAACTTTGTAAACTAATAGGAAGTGTAAATAAATCTCCCTATTACAATTTATGTTGAACTTATTTATTATCGTTACTACCATTATTATTTTTTCAAACATTATTAACAAGTACCCTTTTTAAGGGTGTGTATGTTATCGCTAAGTGAGAGCGGGTCTTAGTAACAAGTTTTACATGTTTTTATGTCAGTAGTGTTAAATAAAAACATATAGAAGGTGCGTTTTTAGATTAAAATTTAAGATATTGCCAGAATTCGATGTTTTGGTTTAAATAAACAGGAAGTTAAACTTACTTAGACTCTAGTTGTTTTGGTACCCCTTAGTACATAAACTGTGTGCAAGAAGGAAGCCATGTTTGCGTACGCGAACCATTCTGGATGGTACACTTCAATTGTTGCACTTCCAGTATTACCACTCTTATTTACCTTTAAAGACAGTTTCAAATCTTTCATGGAACATACAATAGTGAAACGCGTTTCAATTCGTTTCCACGCATCGTACACTTTGTTTCTGTCTTTATGGTCTTCGTTTAGTGGATTCCAAATTATGGATTCCTGTTCGTATAAACCCAAAAACTCCATTATTACTTCATTGGTCCACTCCATTTGTAAATCAGTATTAGGGCCTATGCCTACATTCGAAAACACCACACTATTACACCACAATCAACAACTGAACGACTACAAATGCACGCGAACTGAGCTCGGTTCGGCAACTGGCAGGCCGTGAGAACAGTACACAAGCCGAGTGGAGGCCCGCTTTTTCACGACCACGCGCCTTTCATCTTTTAGAATTTAACGGCAACGGGCGGGAACAGCTTGGGGCCGTCCGTGGCTCGTACGCGCCACCATGAGCTAGCTCTCAAAGCCACGTACGCAGTGTTTTCACGACTCGTTTCTTGACGAGCGGCGGATCAGGCTCGACAAGCTAATGTTACACGTCCAAACCGTACTAGGCGTCGTGTATGCTTAACGAAATAAGCGGGTTGCCAACCCAGCTACAGTGGAAGTGGGCGTGGTCAATATAAGGATTGAAAAGTAGTTTCAAACACATTACACTTACCATTAATCTACAATTCACAAAGTTCATTCCGGGAAAAAATGTCTCTAGGCACCACCACAATCTTAAATTTTTCTAAAATAAATAGTTTTAGGCGGGATGGTAAATTAATCCTACCTGACTGTGGAAGACAGGATTGCAGCCTACTCAGTAAAACCATTCAAACCCTTCAAATTCAATCACACTTCAAAGTAAATTGATCCAAAAGCTTAAGAAAATTCTGAAATACACGAGTCGTCGTAAACTTATTAAACACACCTTGTACAAACGAAAATTCCCAAATCGTAAGACGTTAACTTGAATACTTTTTAAGTATCCCTCGTATACCTGTAAATTTATATTTCTAACTGTGATAAAACTTTGAATTAAATAAATATTCCCAATTTAGAAAATTCCAAGTAAAATAAACGAAATCGGTTTAACAATGAATTGTTATCTCAACAAAATGTTCGTTCGTTGCTAAATAATTCAAACATAGAGCGGTTAGTGCTTGTATCTTCAATAATATCATTATATTTTATTAATACTTTATCTTTAAAATCGTATTTAGACATTCATTAATAGGTTTAAGCTTTAAGTCTTCAAAACTGTAATTTATGCTGAATAAAAATAAAAAATTACTTTGTTAGTAGTGTTCTGCATTAATATTTCAAAGCTAAAATGAAATTTTATGATCGATCTGGCTCATTACGCAATTTCCAATCGATCCTTAAATTCGAGAGTATGCAAAGACTAATTTCACTTATCAGATTGACACAAATAAACAACAAAATAAATTAAATAGTGGATATATATTGACAAATTCGCACATCAATACATTAAGACACATTCCTCAATTCCTAACACAAAACATCAAAATAACTAAAGTTCGATTACCTTTTTTTTCTTTGAATGAACCACAATTAACGCAACAATAAAAAAAATGTGCTTAAAAGATAATCGTACTTGTCTTGATTCAATAAAATTTAAATCTAATTCTTACGTATTACATTAATTAATCCTTTTTCGGTGCGGTAGTTGTAGTCCGTACGATCTGCTTTCAGTAATCCTTTTTAAATTCTTAGATGCACAAACACAAACGGTAGCCGTAAGCGCCCTACGCACTCGGTTGTAGTACTAACTAACGCAGTGTCTATGGTTTGTTCACTCGCGTATCTGGTATAGCGAATCTGCAGCCTAACATCACATCACCTTTTGCTGTGATATTTACCCTTCACAACGTTTACCACAATGGACAAATGGCTACTTCCATATACACATTAAAGTTCTTATTTGCTTTTATACAAACAATTTGGTATCGCTGACGATTGTGCACATTCAATGTCAATAATGATCACCTATAACTTAACTAAATTTTCCAACTTTTCTTTCGGTTACTTAAATGGTTACCTTCGTTTTCTTTATAATAATAGTAGGTCATGCATCCCATTAATATTTGCTGTGTTAACTTGTAATCTGCCCAAGCACTTTTTTCCTTGAAGAAAAGCACTAATGTTTTCCTTCAACTCACAATATATTAAATTATTTATTTGTGAATTTCTGTACGATTTATCCCCTTATGGGTTAATTTCACAAATAAACCCAGACACTAACTATTCTAATGGTTCTGCAATCCACGCGCGACTCTTACTCGAAACCTCTAACCAACTAACTAACCAACCCCTCAAACTTGACAATCACTTATATACCTTCTGCTCGCCATATTTCCTGCCAATACGCCACAATAAATTAGCGCTAAGATCAATATTTCGTGCGTATCTTTACCGCGTCGAAGGTTCCAACGTGGAAGAAGACGCCAACAATGCGAAAACAACGTAGCCATCTTCAATTACTTTGTAAATTCACTAAAAACTTTCCGAGGAAATCATCTATTGCAATTACATTCACACTGTAGATTAACCAGATTGTCCCTCAACTTTCTATGTAAATCTCACATGTGCGCGAATTATATTTCCGCACAATCTAACGAACTCCCGCACATTGTATCACTTCATTCCTGAACATGCATCGATTTACCATTATTGCCCCACATTACAAAATCCCTACAAACAAAAATATCCATCCACATTCCTTACTGTACGTTAATAATATATCAATATGACATAAACTCTCACTCATACGTCTACAACCATTTCTTTTAGTCCAAATTCCTTTATACACAGTAGCAAAAAGACCAGTGCCTTATCAATAAAAATTACACCAACTTACGGTACCCATACACAAAAAATTCTTTTCATGCATACTAACTTCCGCTACATTCAAAACACGTTATATACGTTATCAAAATACTACACATACACGGTGTCAGTAAGTGTCCGTGTCGGTAAGTGTGCGTGTGCGTGCGCGTGTGCGCGTGCGTGCACGTGTCGTGTGCAAGTGCGTGTGCGCGTGAATGTACGTGTGTGCGAGTGTTTGCGTTTGCGTTTGAGTTTGGGTTTGGGTTTGCGTTTGCGTCTGCGTCTGTGTGTGGGTCTGCGTCTGGGTCTGCGTTTTTGACTGCATCTGCGTCTGCGTCTGCGTCTGCGTCTGCGTCTGCGTCTGCGTCTGCGTCTGCGTCTGCGTCTGCGTCTGCGTCTGCGTCTGCGTCTGCGTCTGCGTCTGCGTCTGCGTCTGCGTCTGCGTCTGCGTCTGCGTCTGCGTATGCGTGTGGGTGTGCGTTTGAGTCTGCGTGTGCGTTTGACTGTGCGTGTGCGTTCGGGTGTGCGTTTTCGTTTTCGTTTGCGTTTGCGTTTGCGTTTGCGTTTGCGTTTGCGTTTGCGTTCGCATTCCGTTTGCGTTTGTTTGTGCGTTTCCGTCTGTGTGTGCGCGCGCGCGTGTGTGTGCGTGCATGCGTGCGTGGGTGCGTGCGTGCGTGGGTGCGTGGCGTGCGTGCGTGCGTGCGTGCGTGGTGCGTGGTGCGTGCGTGGGTGCGTGCGTGCGTGCGTGCGTGCGTGTGCGTGCGTGCGTGCGTGCGTGTGTGGTGTGTGTGTGTGTGTGTGTGTCTTTTTCATAAAATTTTCTGACGCAGTTTTGAGTTCCTCTGCAAGGCCTCATTTGTTCCATTTTTTAATTTGCTAGATTGTTCTTTTTTAACTTTGGAACTGTACTGCCATGGAACCTCAGGTAAAAAGGAGTTTCTTTTTTTACTTCTGATATGTACGTGAAAACATATCTAGATGCTGATTAACCTTACGCTTTACTGCGTTTTAGCGATGCACAAATGTATGTATTTGTGCATGTTTAGTGCAAACATACTGGGCCTATTTTACCACGGCCTATTTTACCACTAGGCCTACTAGGCCCGTGCCTAGGGCCTAATGATCAGAGGGCCCGAAACGGCGAGAATAAAATCAAAAATATGCAAAGCAATAATACTACTTTAACTTTTAAGAAATGCGATTTCATAATATACAATAAGAACCTTTTTTTATTTCACAATCTTAATTTGCAAAGCGTAGCTGCACGAGAAATACAGAAGCTATAAAACATAATATATATCAGATAGGCCCGACACCTGACCCCAATTGAAGTCAAAGTTCGCCGCATCAAGGCCTGCATTTTTATCCGAACAGCTTAGCGAAAAAACTATATTTATAAGGTTTTTATTTTGCGGCATGATTGCACCCTCAAAGGTATTATTTTTATCTTGATATTTTATTATGTACTAAGGTGATTTTAAAAGAAAGCAAAAGCCGGAGTTCTTAGTTTAGTGAACACAAGCAACCAGTGAAGATTAATAATTTATAAATTTGTTTTAAAAAGTAGAAAATTTTTAAAAATGAAAGTTGGTTTAGTTTTATTTTCTTGACTTTAGTAATTAGTTTAGTATAGCGAGTGTTTAATTCAATTTAAGGTAGGTAATCTATGGACATTTCCAATAATAATTAATTTAATCATATAGGGTTTTTTATATTGGAAACAAATAAATATGATACTATGTTTATGCATCCTCAAGCTTCAAGCATGTTAATAATATTTTAATAGTAAGCTGTCCAACATTTTTAATTTCTTTTATCCTTTTTAAAACGATAAAAATATAGTACAGAAAAAAGTATTTTCGCTGGCTGACTTAAATTTTCTTTTGTTACTTGCCATAACTAAAAAGAAATAACTAAAAATTTAGTTTTTCAAATTTAAAGCTGTTTTTCTTAATGTATTGAAACGATTAGAATACACTTTATTTTGTATTCATTTTAGATAAAAGATACAAGCACCAAAGTGGTAGTGAAAAGCGAAAGAAGAGAAAGGTGAGAGAAATGAAACAGAAAAACAGAGAGATGCAATGTTGACATTTCTTCAAACAGCAGCTACAGCGGCAGATAAGAAGAAGGCATCAGGTTCTACTTCCAATGAACTTGAATATGTTAATCCTTTGCCTATTCCTATTCCCCTTCAACCACCAGCGACAGAAGCTTAGTCAAAGGCGAAAAAGCCACAGATGGCGAAGAAAAACCATACAGAGTATTCTGCTGAAATTGACCATATAAATAAAGCCTTTACTTCTCAAGAAGATGAATTAATGAGCTTTTCTCGCGAGATTCGAGATCGAGACCTAGATCTAGCAGATTGGCCGATGAATATAAGTTCAGTTTTTGAGGAGCACATTATTAGAAATAGACCAGGACAAAACATAGACAAAATAAGTGTTTGTTCAAAACAGCTTGATGGTAAAAAACTAGATTGTTACAAAGCTCAGTAACGGCTACAATGATTGGAAAAATATCACCCAGGCATTAAAAAGCCATGAACAATCGTCATGTAGCCTCCATAGGTACATTAGTAAGTAGGAGCAACACAGAAGGAAGAATAGATACTGAAATGGAAATAAGTTACCAAAAAGAAAAAGAATACTGTAGAAATGTGCTATTAAGGGTAGTTGCTGCTATTAAATTTTTATCAAAAAATGGTTTAGCATTTTATGGTTCCACGACGAAACTTTTTACCAAGGGAAATGGTAATTTTTTAAGCTCGTTGGAATTTCTTAGTGAATTTGACCCATTTTTAGCTGGACATCTCCAAAAATATGGCAATCCTGGTAGTGGACATGTTAATTATCTTTCATCAGCCATTTGGCATGAATTTATTAATCTCCTTGCAAAAGAAGTGACAAATTTCATGACAAAGGAATTACAAACCGCCAAATATTTTGCGGTTGTAGTCGACTCAACACCAGACGTTTCTCACATCGATCAATTAACTCTTATTATAAGATATGTTTTAGCTAATGGCCAGCCAGTAGAAAGATTTTTAGGCTTTTTGCCAATTTTTTCTCATACTGCCGAAAGCCTATCACACGCTTTACAGAATAAATTGGAAGATCTCATGATAAATATAAATTACTGTAGAGGCCAAAGTTAAGACAATGCCGCTAATATGTCTGGAAAATATAATGGATTGCAGGCAAAAATTAAGGAAATGTCGAAAAGTGCCCACTTTGTACCATGTTCCAGCCATTCTTTAAATTTAGTAGGTAATAGTGCTGCTGAAAGTTGTTCAGAAGTAGCTAGGTATTTTGAAAATATACAGTGTTTATACAATTTTTGTTCGGCATCTACTCATAGATGGAACGTACTTCAAAAATGCCTGGAAATGTTATATCCTAAACTGCCAATGGTTAAAAAACTATGCGATACAAGATGGTCGGCTAGAGCTGATGCTATAAAATCAATTGCACTTGGTTTTAATGAAATAAAATTAGCGTTAAAAGAGTTGAATGAAGATCCTCATCAAAAACAATTAACCAGAACAGAAGCAGGAGATTTACTTCGAAAAACAGAGACATTTGAATTTAATCTCATGACAGTGATTTGGAAAAGAATTTTGGACAGAATAAATGCCACTAGCAAATCTTTGCAAAATACTGAAGCAAATTTAACTGCCGCTTGTACACTATATAATGGTCTAATTGAATTTATAAAGGATTTCAGAAAAATTTTGCAAAATTAGAAGAGGCAGCGAAAAAATTCAGCCACATGCTTTGTATATAGATGAAACGTCAAGAGTTCGCAAGAGAAAACAGTCTTTTGATGATGGACCAGCACAACACATTATTTTAAATAACTCTGAGAATTTCAAGATTAATGCTTTTTTCCCATATGTGATAAACTAATTACAGAATTAAAACTGAGAATGAAATTGTATGATTCTGTAAACGAAGTTTTTGGTGTAACTTTTAATGAACTGTCAAGTGAACGTTTTAATATTAGTGTAAAAAATATAGAACGCTTTTATAATATGGATGTGATAATTTAGTGGATGACCTTGTACAATTTAAGGAACTGTGCAAATGAAATAACATTTCTCTGGATCCACAAAAAATGTTAAAGTTTTTGATTGACACCAATATTTTGTCTTCAAATGTTGAAATATTGTTACGATTATATTTAACAATTCCTATTAGCAATGCATCGGGTGAAAGATCCTTTTCTACTTTAAAACGAGTCAAATCTTATTTAAGAAACTCATTAAATGAAGAGAATCTTGCATCCTTAGCTGTTTTAAATGTCCAAGGCGATATTTTGGATAAATTAAACATAGATGGGATAATCAATAAATTCTCTGAAGTAAAAGTGAGGAAGAAAATTTAGACAATTGTCTGTCTAGTTATTAACAATGTTATTATAATCTTATTAGTCATGCTTAACTTTTGAATGAAAATTTTTGTTTTGTTATTTTTTTATGTATCTAAATATATTTATTTTTTTGTTTTGTTTTTTTACATGGACGTCCTCATAACAAAAATTAAAACAGAATCTTTAAGCCTATTGGTTACATTCCAATATACGGATCAAAACAGGGCCCGAAAATTTGATGGTGCCTAGGGCCCAACTCAGTTGAAAATAGGCCTTGCAAACACATGTATAAGTACTTGTAAGTATTTGTTAGTTTTCATACAGGACGTTAAATATGTCAATAGTTTAAGGTCTGAAGATACCATTTATGTCGAACTAGTCACCAACCATTTTTATTAACCAATTATTAACAGTTTAAAGTAAAAGATTTTTGTGGAAGGTATTGTGTTTCTAAGTATACCCTTGGATACTAAGTTATTTCAGTTATTCAGCATTCTTCTACCATGGTGAAATTAACAATTTTTGTTTAGCAGTTAATTAATAATAGAAGTTAATTTTCCTTGTGTTCAATAAAATTTACAAAAGATGCTTTAAAAAATTCGTTTTTACGGTTTGGAATGTGCGAAGAACGCTTTGATAGGGTGTAGCTGTATAAGTAGTAAAGTTATATTTGTATATAAAGGCTAACGATTTCTTGTAAGTTCATACGAAATCTAAATATATAATTTAATGTCTACATTCCAAACTGGGTGAAATATAGGTGTTATTAACATAATTTAGAATTTTTATTGATTTAAGAAATAATTATCGTTCTTGTAACTGTCAAAATCTGTATATTTATATACATATTAATAGGAAAAAATTAGGCAATTTACGACATTTCTATATATGTATAACTACATATTAATAAATAAAACAGACTCGATGTACCTACTCAAAAATTGTAGCGCCGATAACAGTTTCGTTGATTAGTTAAACGTTTGAGGTGTTGAATGTAAAAGTAATACACTACGTTTATATGATTATTGACAGTGTAACTGATCATGTTAATTGACCTCAATTTGTGACGAATTGGCCATTGTTGGTCAATGAAACCTCTACGAAAAAAATCTTTAGAATGACATCCATAGTGTCACCGGGTGTTAGAGGAAATATTTGCTAATCTTTACATTTACCGTTTAATTAATATGTTATCATTAGAATACAGACACTTTCGAGCTTTTCCACTTGAGCGCACTCTGAGGACTGGTGAAGGCTTCTGTATTCTGCCAGTAAAGAATATTTCTCTGGCGGTAATTAAGGTCTTCGTATATGCAACTTGTTTTTTCAAAACAGATTTCATAGCTACTGGGAACAGTTTGTATACTATTCGTTTGTGTTGTTATGCCCCTTCAAATTTTGGATTACGCAATTCTCACTTTTTGAACAGAACTCGTTTCAGATGGATTAAGCAGCCGCTTTCACTTCTAACTCATCATTGTGCGACAAGATTATCGTGCGGCACATTTTAGATTCGAATGCGAAATAATTTAAATGTTAACCAAAGCAGCTTAAAAACGAGCATCAAACAAACACACAAACACAGGACTACACAAACAAACAAAATAGCTGACAAGCAGGCACCTCAACTAGACAAATAATCAGACCACACAAACTACCCAATAAACACATCCTCAAACCAAATACAAACACCTCAATACGAACAAATTAGCTAAAAATACATACACAAACAGAAAAGTTACAAAAATTACTCAAATGCAAGTGTGTGAGTGTGTGTGTGTGTGTGTGTGTGTGTGTGTGTGTGTGTGAGTGTGTGAGTGTGTGTGTGTGTGTGTGTGTGTGGTGAGTATGCGAGTGTGCGAGTGTGCGAGTGTAAGTGTGCGACTGTGAGTGTGCGAGTGTGCGAGTGTGCGAGTGTGCGAGTGTGTGTGTGAGTGTGTGAGTGTGTGAGTGTGTGTGTGAGTGTGTGAGTGTGTGAGTGTGTGAGTGTGTGAGTGTGTGAGCGTGTGAGTGTGTGAGTGTGTGAGTGCAAATAGCTAACATAACACTACGTAAACAAACAAGCGCAGAAACACACAAACAACAAATCAAGTAAACAAACATGTTTCTCAACACACAAACGCCAACAAATTGTCTGGTCGCAAGAACTAATTTAATTTAAGATATTCTGAAGGTAGCCATATTTATCGGTAACGAATAACTGTTTAATGTGTGAAAATAATGATGTCTTCTGTTCTTGTAACAGCAATCGGTCAAACCATGATATACAAATATTTTCATTTCCTTGTCCAGTTGTCAACATCTAGCACAAATTCCAAAAGTTTTCTCATCTCCCCGCAACAAAAATCAGATTTTCTTTTATTTTCTTGCAGTCAACATTCTCACAATACAATTTTTATTTAACTTTCACCCAACAATAATCTTCCTAACATGCATGCGTACAACTGTTTTATGACTAATTTCTACACTCATACATTCATTTTCCAACCAGTAATTTGATAACTGGCAATGTTATATACGTATATTTCCTTGCAATAACCCATTTCCTACCCACATGATTTAGCTTCTACATTACCTTTAAACACTTCTCTACAAAAACCCTTTTGTATCCCGGATATACATATACTCATCTTAGCTGGTGCGTGTTTGTATATCTATGGTTTGTTCAGCAGCTTGTTTGTTTCTTTGTTTGGTTGTGCGTTCAAGCGTGACGCCGTGTGTTAGCGTGTGAGTGTGGAGTGTGTGTGGGTGAGTGTGTAGTGTGTGAGTGTGTGAGTGTGTGATGTGGGTGTGAGTGTGAGGTGTGAGTGTGGAGTGTGTGAGTGTGAGTGTGTGGAGTGTGTGAGTGTGTGAGTGAGTGTGGAGTGTGAGTGTGTGAGTGTGAGTGTGTGAGTGTGTGGGTGTGTGAGTGTGTGAGTGTGTGTGTGGAGTGTGTGAGTGTGTGAGTGTGAGTGTGGTGGTGTGAGGTGTGAGTGTGAGTGTGTGAGTGTGTGAGTGTGTGTGAGTGTGAGTGTGTGAGTGTGTGAGTGTGTAGTGTGTGAGTGTGTGAGTGTGGAGTGTGGTGAGTGTGTGAGTGTGTGGGGTGTGAGTGGGGGGGGGGGGGGGGAGGGGGTGGAGGTGTGAGGTGGGGGTGTGTGTGAGTGTGGTGTGGGTGTGAGTGTGGGTGTGTGAGTGTGTGTGGGGTGGGATGTGGTGTGGTGGAGTGGGGGTGGTGAGTGTGAGGTGGGTGTGAGGTGTGGTGTGGGTGGAGTGTGAGTGTGAGTGGTGAGTGTGGAGGTGTGAGTGTGTGAGTGTGGGGGGTGTGTGAGTGTGGGGTGAGGGGGGGAGTGTGAGTGTGGTGTGGTGTGGTGTGTGGTGTGGTGGGGAGTGTGGAGTGATGGAGGTGTGAGTGTGGGTGGAGGGGGTGGAGTGTGGGGTGTGTGAGTGTGGTGGGTGTGAGGTGTGTGTGGAGGTGAGTGTGGGTGTGTGTGGGTGTGGGTGTGAGTGTGGGGAGGTGTGTGAGGTGGGGTGTGTGAGTGGGAGTGTGGTGTGTGTGAGTGTGGAGGGTGAGTGTGTGGAGTGTGAGTGTGAGTGTGTGGGAGTGGGTGTGGGGTGTGAGTGGTTGAGTGTGTGAGTGTGTGAGTGTGAGGTGGAGTGTGAGTGTGTGGGTGTGAGTGGGTGTGTGAGTGGGGGGGGGGGGGTGGGGGGGTGGTGGGGGAGTGGGTGTTTTGGTGTGTGATTGGTGTGTGTGTGAGTGGTGGAGGTGTGGGGTGGTGGGTGTGAGTGTGGGTGTGGTGGTGTGTGTGAGTGTGTGGTGGGTGTGTAGTGTGGGTGTGGAGTGTGGTGTTGAGGTGGGGGTGTGGTGTGGTGTGGTGTGTGGTGGTGGTGTGGTGTGGTGTGTGAGTGTGTGGTGTGGGTGGGGGTGTGTGAGTGGAGGTGGAGTGTGGAGTGTGAGTGTGGGTGGGTGAGTGTGGTGTGGGGGGTGTGGGGTGGGGGGTGGGGTGGGTGGGGGGGTGTGAGTGTGAGTGTGGGGTGTGTGTGTGGGTGTGGGGGGTGTGGGGGTGTGAGTGTGTGGTGTGGTGTGTGTGTGTGGTGGGAGTGTGTGAGGGGTGTGTGGTGTGGTGTGGAGGTGGTGTGTGTGTGTGAGTGGGTGTGAGGTGGGGGGGTGGGGGGGGGTGGGTGTGGGTGGTGTGTGAGTGTGTGGGTGGGTGTGGTGGTGTGGGTGTGGAGTGTGTGGTGTGAGTGTGTGAGAGTGTGAGTGTGGTGAGTGGTGGTGTGGTGAGGTGGTGTGAGTGTGTGAGTGGTGGTGTGAGTGTGAGGTGTGAGTGTGAGTGTGTGAGTGTGTGAGTGGTGGAGGTGTGAGTGTGTGAGTGTGTGGAGGTGTGGGGTGTGGGTGTGGTGTGAGTGGTGTGAGTGTGTGAGGTGTGTGAGGTGTGAGGTGTGTGTGAGTGTGTGAGTGGTGGTGTGAGTGTGTGAGTGTGTGAGGTGTGAGTGTGTGAGTGTGTGTGAGTGTGTGAGTGTGTGAGTGTGTGGGTGTGAGGTGTGAGTGTGTGAGTGTGGAGGTGTGTGAGGTGTGGGGGTGTGAGTGTGTGAGTGTGTGAGGTGTGGGTGTGGAGTGTGGGAGTGTGTGAGTGTGTGAGTGTGAGTGGTGTGGGTGTGGGTGTGTGAGTGTGTGGAGTGTGGAGTGTGGAGTGTGGTGTGTGGAGTGTGAGGTGTGTGAGGTGGTGAGTGTGGTGGGTGTGGTGGGAGTGGTGGTGTGAGTGTGTGTGTGAGTGTGTGAGGGTGGTGTGAGTGTGTGGGGGTGTGAGTGTGGAGTGTGTGAGGTGGTGTGAGTGTGAGTGTGTGAGTGTGGAGTGTGTGTGTGAGTGTGATGGAGGTGTGGAGTGTGTGAGTGTGTGAGGTGTGAGTGGTGTGAGTGTGGGTGGAGTGTGGTGGTGTGTGAGTGTGTGAGGTGGGTGGTGTGGTGTGAGTGTGGAGTGTGAGTGTGTGGTGGAGTGTGTGAGTGGTGTGAGTGTGTGAGTGGTGGTGTGTGAGTGTGTGGTGTGTGTGTGTGAGTGTGTGAGTGTGGGGTGTGGTGAGTGTGGTGTGGTGTGGGTGGGTGTGAGGTGTGTGAGTGTGTGAGTGTGGTGAGTGGTGGTGTGGAGTGTGTGAGTGTGGGGTGTGGTGAGGTGTGGGTGTGAGTGTGTGAGGGGTGTGAGTGTGTGAGTGTGTGAGGGTGTGAGGTGTGTGGGTGTGTGAGTGTGTGGGTGGGTGGTGTGTGAGTGTGGAGTGTGGTGTGTGGTGGTGTGAGGTGTGTGTGGGAGTGTGGTGGAGTGTGGAGTGTGAGTGTGGTGTGAGTGTGTGAGTGTGTGAGTGTGTGAGTGTGAGTGTGTGAGTGTGTGAGTGTGTGAGTGTGTGGGAGTGTGTGTAGTGTGTGTGGTGTGTGAGTGTGGTGAGTGTGGGTGTGTGGAGTGTGTGAGTGTGTGGTGTGTGGTGTGTGAGTGTGTGAGTGTGTGAGTGGGTGTGAGTGTGTGAGTGTGTGTGAGTGTGTGAGTGTGTGAGTGTGTGGTGTGAGTGGGTGTGTGGTGTGTGGTGTGTGAGTGTGGTGGAGTGTGTGAGTGTGGATGTGTGAGTGTGAGTGGTGTGTGGTGTGTGAGTGTGTGAGTGTGTGATGTGAGTGTGAGGTGTGAGTGTGTGAGTGTGAGTGTGTGTTGAGTGTGTGTGTGTGTGTGTGTGTGTTGTGATGTGGTGTGTGTGTGTGTGAGTGTGTGTGTGTGAGTGTGTGTGTGTGTGTGTGTGTGAGTGTGTGAGTGTGTGAGTGTGTGAGTGTGTGCGTGTGTGCGTGTGTGAGTCTGTAAGTGTGTGAGTGTGTGAGTATGTGAGTGTGTGAGTGTGTGAGTGTGTGTGTGTGTGTGTGTATAAGTGTATGAGTGTGTGAGTGTGAGTTTGTGAGTGAGTGGGTGTGTGAGTGTGTGAATATGAATGCGTTAGTGTATGTGCGTGTGTGAGCGTATTTGCGTGTTTGTGTGTTTGCGGGTGTTTTTTTTGGTAGTTTAGTTGATTTTACTATTTGTGTTGCTGGTGTGTGTATTTGTGTGTGTATTTCTTGGTGGTAGTATGTTTGGAAGTTGAATCACTTGTTTCTTTAGGTTATATGCGTTTTCACGTTTGTTTGCCCGTTTACGTGTTTGTGTTTTGCGGATCTGTTTCTTGAATTTTTTGCTAAATTGTGGATTGTTAAACCAGCGTTTAGGTTAATTGGGTACACCAGGTTATCCGTGTTTAACCTTCATATAACTGTACTAATGTATGATTACCTAAAGCATATATAAGAATCAGTTATTACTAGTTATGTAGTTTGTTAAGAACAAGTAACATGTATTAACAGAAAGCTTCTTTACCCCCGTTCTACAGCTATAGGTTACTAAACATTTTATGCTCTACATAACAAATTTTTCTTAATTTGAAATTTAATTTAGAAATAATGTGTCAACCACGTTGCATTTCAAAACATACCAGAGGGTCTACATTAATAGTTAAATAAAGATCATTTACTTATTATTAATAATTGATAATTAATTAGTTTGATAAAATCCTGACTTTTGAGTTTTTATGTCAGAATTTTGACATGTCAGTGGGAATTCGAGGATACTACTCTGATTTTTCGATTTGACCTCAGAATTAAAAAAAATATAACATTCTGAGGGAAAAGTCAAACCTGTGGCTTTTACGCCAGAGTTCTAAGTTACGTGTTGCAATTTCGAGTTTTACCTCAGAATTCCGAGTTATATATCAGAATTCTGACTTTCGTGTAATACAATGGCGCAATTGATCGAATGATCTAAAGGTTATATATGGATAACAGCATATGGAAAATTACATCAAGAGGTAGCGCTCAGTTAAGCTAGAACCTCACACGAATTAAAAACAGTATAACTAGAATGTCGCAAAGGGTAATTTTTATGGTAAATTATAGCGCATAACGAGCACAATAAATAAGAATTAGTTATCATCAAATAGTAAAATCACCCAAAGTGACAAATATTTCTTTTGGTTGGAAAAATAATCGGTCTTACCAAATAACACCGTTTCTATTATTGGTGGTAATAAAATACAACTTCTGCGTTATGAGTGGGATTCGTTGAGTACAAACGGGTTTAAAAACATAATTAAGCAATGATATTTTTTTAATTGAACATTTCAAGTCTATTTGTGTTTGTTTTAATTAATGATTTGTATAATTATAATTTTTTTGTGCCAAATCATCTTGGATGCAGGGAAAATATTTTAGTACTGTTTGAATTACTCAAATCATTGCATTTTTCATTTTCGCAATGTACGTAATTGAATTCACACAGTAATTTGATTTTTTGGCATTGTGGCATTTACCGGTGTACTTGAAGGTGAAATGATGAGACAAAATTACTACCTACGGTTACATACAAATACCGCAGAATTTATTGAGCACCTACTTGAAAGTTATACTTACGTACGTTGTGACGTAAATTAAAATGTTATAACAAATTTGTCTTCGGAAAATTTAGGAGGAAAGTTTAAAATAGAAAAGAGAGTAATTATTAAAATCGATTACTACAAACTTAGTCATATGAGTAAGATTATATTATTACAGGAAAATTCTGAAAGGAATATAACTATTTTTGATAAAAATACCGTGGAATTTTTGAACCGAATAGTAATAGTACGATTTATTATCACACCTATTTTCCACTCTAAATTAATAACAGTTTCCACACTTCTGGGGTATCATCCTTTATGGATAAATTTTTTATTAAAATATAGGGTTTCAAGGTTCAATGTCAAACCAGCCATTAGCCAAATTATTATCATTTTGGTCTTTGCCCAAATTTAGCAATTCGAAAACATTTTAATTTAAATCTGAATACCGATAAATCTAAGGTTCCATACCAAAAAAATATTCATCTTTCACATTTTACAGAAATTGGCAGTACTTTTACATTTTTATTTGATCAAAGTACAGATTAATAATTAAGTTACTAAACTAAGGTACATAACAATATAGTAATTAATTGTAGCATTTTCTCAAGATGTAAGAAATGCTTAAATTTTTCCAATACTTAAAGCTTAATTACACCATCTCGTAATTATTACAGTTCCTCGCTTACTTTAATATAATGTAACACACCGTTTTAAAAATAATCTTAATTCGGTTAAAAATAGTTTCAGGAATCATATGTTTTTGTAAACAAGTTTTTAAAATAGTTTTATAATTATTTCTTAAAACGACGAGTTTTTTTTACAATTATTTCCGTCTAACTTTCTTTTGGCCAGTCATCCAACCTGGTAGTAGCTTAACTATTTCTTCTTTCAACTGCCTGTACACCATAACCAGTAATACAGGTATCGCATAAAGTTCATTTGTGAAAAAGTACAACCAACACGCAACGATGAACATTGCTAAATCTGTAATGTAGTCCATAGTCGTTCTAACTTTAAGTTCTGCGCGTGCCGTTATTTCTTCTTGCTTTATACCCAACCGAGGATCATCATACTTTGAAGTTTGTGTTGTACTTTCCTTTACCTTAGCTTTAGCAAATGGAATTGGCGATATTGAACCAGGTGAATTTCGTCGAACTCCTCCAGCTGGCGGTGTTAAGGAATTCCGACGCATTGTTGTTGGAGAAGATTTTTTTCCCTGAGGTCCCGGTGAAGGTGTTCGTAAATTACTCCAATTTTCACCTCTAGGTGATCCGCCTGTTCCACCTTTTTTGTTTGCTTTTGATACATCTACTTTTGTTAACGATTTTGAGGTTTTTCGTTTGTTTATTTGAGAACTACCCCGCCTTTGCATGGATGCTAAAATTTCTGCTTCGGGAGGTATTATATCATCTTCTATTGGAGCACTGCTAGCAAAAGCTGCAGAAACAGTATCTTTCACTGTCTTCAATAAAGCAGATGAAGCTTCAATAAAACTTGGTTTTCGTTCTAAAGATGTCGAATTATTTAGGTCTTCAAGATCTAATTCAGGTTCACTAAAATCTCGTGACTCGTCCTCAAACTGTTTCTCTGCAGCTGCCTTAAGATCGTCTGCATTTAAAATTACCTTAGGCATAGGTCTGTTTTTCTGTCCATAACTGCGAACGATATCTCCATAGTGATCTACAACTACTTTAATTTCTTCTTCAGCTTTTCTACCTTGTGCAACAGAAGATAATAGTGTATCCGAAAACTCCTGTATACCAGTTCCCATTGCAGAAAAATTAAGGTCGGGAGGTTTTCTGGGAGGTACGGCTGGAGAACTTGATCTCTTTCGAAACATCTCCTTATCTTGAGTTTTCTTTCTTGACTGCTTAGTCTGCGGAAATAGAGAAAATGGTCGTGGCTTCGAACTAGCTCCTAAAGCTTCCTTGCTATTAGTACTAGGGAATAATTTCTGATGCAATTTGTTAGTATCAGTGCTTTTTCTACTAGGCTTATCAGGAATATCTTTTACTTTTTTCTTTAAAATAGGTTTAGGTATGAAATTCGGATCTGGCAAAGGATTTGGCTTAGTTAGTATTTCAAAAGGCTCGCTATTACTAGATTTAGGCGTAATTATAGCAGTCCGTTGCATTATACCAGGATGATAAATATCTTCGTCTTCTTCTTCCAGATATCGTCTAAAACTATGTCTTTCTACAGGTGGGTATTCTTCAGAGGAATCACTTTCTGATACAGATATACTCTCTTCGTGCTCTTTATTTTCATCGTCCCATTCCGTTTCTTGTACAACTGCAACAGTTTTTTTGGGTTCTTTCTTTTGGTTTGCCATTTTAGCTCGTACTTTCTCAAATTCTTCCTCCTCGCGCTCTTCTGATTGAGATCTTTGGCGTTTTGCAAACATCTCTCGCTTGCTTTCAGTTGACAAAGGCTCATTCGGTAAATTAACGTTTGTGCCAGTCGATTTTATGCCTTCTTCACTTTTATTATCTAATATAAGCGGGTATCTTCTTAAAGTGTTTTCAGGAATTTCTGGATTATCTGATGCATTTTTTAAACTATGTCGCCTGTAGTTCCAAGATAAATGTTGTGGGACACTTACTGTACCTGATGACCTCCTCTGCAAAGAATTTGATCGTTCTAGTCCTACAATTATTTGATCATCCTTTGAGTTTATTTGAATTTTAGGTATATTTTTTTTATCCACTTTGGAAAAGTGTGTTTCCGTTTTTAGATCGTTTTCGAATGCTTCTGCAAATTCTTGAAAACGCTTAAGGGCGTTTTCATACAGTAATTCAGAAGAACTTACAGAACACCGCAATGGTTGAAATACTAATTCTTCTGCACCCAATTCTGGCGCAGATAACGACATTGGTGGAGGTACAGAGTTTTCATCAAAACTAAAGTCCACTTCTTTCGTATCTGCTTTTTCTGCAACACGAATTAGTAATTACAATGTATGTAAACATTTATGTTTTATATTCTTACCTTTTTGGTTATTAGGCAGAAGTACTAGCATGAATTCTGAGCTATTGGAGAGGGGGCTGTGCTTATCTATTATTGCTTTAGAGGTATCCGGACTTTCAGGAGTGTCTTGATACTCAAAATATTTGTTTGGGCTCGGAGATCTGCTTTTTGAAGAACGTAATGGACTTGGTGATTTTTCTTTTACGTACCTTGGTAGAGGCGAAGAGGATCTTTCTCTCGTTATTATTTTACTCTCCTTAGGGATTTGAGCTTCTTCATCAATATGAGGTGGTTCTACTGAACGTAAGGGACTAGGTGATTTTTCTTTTACTTGAAATAATGAAGGCCTTGGTAAAGGTGAAACTGACCTTTCTCTTTTTTCTACTTTATTTTCGTTGGGAATTTGTACTCCTATTTTCAATGTTTCTGCATTTTTGAGTAAATTTTGCTCTTGATTTTTCATAATCTTAATAGTGTTACTGTCTGTATTAGAATTATTTCGCTTTGTTTCTAAATCTGTTAGCGGACATTGATAATGAATTACATTAACTGTGCTTTTTACAGCAGAATTTGGCATTTCATCGAGTTTATGGGAATGATATCTTTTTTCGGTTGAAATTAAAGGTACCTCATTCTTTATTTTCTCCACTTTTATTTCGGGACTACCGTATGCTAAATCTCGAGCCACTGATGTTCGGTCAAGTATATGCTTGTTAATGTCTGAACTTAATTTTCTTCTCGTGATTGTAGGAGAGGCTTCTGGGCTTAGGGTTGGGCTTTTAATCTTGGTGCGAGCAGGTCTCTTTGGAATACCACCGTCATAAAAATATGCAGGAGTTTTTGAGTGCGCTGTTTCAGTTCTTGTACTTGATAAAGACCTTGGCTTTCTTTTTGTAGGCAAAGGTATGTGATTGTCAACTAAGATATCTCGTGGTTGACTTTGACTTCTAATATTAGGTGATAAAATACCTCGTTTAGCATCTGGAATAAAAACTGTATCTGATTCGTTACTTGGTTCACTAATTCCGTATGGACTTTCTGCTTTAATTCGGAATTTATATTCACTTCCTTCAATTAAATCACCAATTGTTGTTGTTAGTTGGCGACATGTAGCCGCTTTGAGCCAAACATCCCATCCAACTCGGAAATATTCTACAATATAGTTTCCAATTTTACACCCACCGTCATCCGGTGGCACATTCCAAGCTAAGGTAACTGATTTTCCTAAGGTCATTACTACTTGAATTTGAGTAGGAGGGGAAGGCTTATTAGTAACTGTTACTAAAAATGATGACACGGCTTCTCCAAGTTTATTGACAGCCTTAATTTGGTACTCTCCTCGATCAGTTCGTTGCGCCGCTTGTATTTTTATGCATGAGTATTTATCAGTATTTTCTATATCAATTCGTTCGTTACTATTGATTGGTTCGTTATTGTGACACCAAGAAATTGTAGGTGAAGGACGACCAGCCACTGAAACTTTAAGTCGAATAGTTTCTTCCAATTCAAACAATAAACCATCTTCATATTGTCTAGGCAAACGAATACTTGGTGCAGCTTCTAAGGTTAATTGTGATTTGGTCGATACGTGGCCAGCCCTATTCGTTGCGGTGCATTTAATTTCACCTTCATCAGACAATGAACTTTGATGTATTGTCAAAGTACTTTTTTCATTTTCAGTTACAATTCGGATTCTCCGACTGCTAAAAATTTCAAACCCATCTTTAAACCAACTTATTTTTGGAGCCGGTTGCCCTAAAAAATGTGAAGTAAATTCGACTTTTTCGTTTTCTAAAACTACCGTATCTAAAAGTTCGTCTGTAAAACGAGGTGCGGTTACTGCAGACCTTTGTAATGTAACGGTAAGTAATTCAGATAGTTCTCCAGGAACAGATAATCCCACTGCATTTTCGGCACTAACACGAAACTGATATCGCCATCCTGGCTCTAATCCACTTAGACTTAATTCGGTAAAACGTACCAATTGTGGAGTTGCTCTAACCCAATGAGGTGAACCATACCGTCGATGTTCACATAAATATCCGATAATCGGAGATCCTCCATCGAATCGAGGTCGGTCCCAACGAATTGTAACAACGTCTGGTGTTAACTCGGATTCTGATACCAGCTGAGGTTTTCCTGGTGGTCCTGGCCGATCTAAACAAATTGTTGTACATTGGGACTAGCGATTAATCGTATTCTGTACATCTTCTTAATTCACGTATAGTATTTTTATAATCAAGCAGTAAGTTAAGCAAACGATTTATTATTTATCATCCAAATTTTAAATAACAAATACACAGTCCGTGCACCAAACACAGGCCAACATTGAGAAAACGAGTCCAGAAATAACTTTGCGTTTTGTAGTAATTTGTTGGATTGAATTATTATAATTTATTAATTGAGGGTGTTAATGTTATGTACAAAGGAGTGCACAGCATTAGGGTATATATGTACGTTACCTGCTGCTTTCCAATGCACTTGTTTTTTATGTTGATTTGATCTGCGATGGGGCTTGGCAGATGAATTCCCCATAGCACACTACATTCTGATTTTAATACAGAGCACGTTTCAAAAATAGCATCCACTTACCAACTTAAAATCGCGCAAACAACGTTAACAAATCGCTACAAGATTCTGATTATATTACTTTTCGTAATTAAGTTATTTATATAAAGAGAATCTGCATTCCAGTGCATCTCTAAATAAAATTGTCATTTTTATGGCTGTTTTATATTCATATGTGTCGATAATCACACTCAAAACTGTTCTATTAATAAAGAGGAGTACTAATTTTAGCGACATTTTCACTTTCATTTAGGTTGACTAGGTATGATTGGTTGCATACACTACTGGCGTATTTTAGTCCATTCAACAAGTTAATGCATGAACAAATTTTTTTCATTTTTGCACAAACGACACAGTATCTGTGACCAAAATCTTCACTTTGTTCATTGTACTGATCATAAAATATCAATAGATTAGTTTAGAAAATAAGGTCAATTCATGATATATATGAAAATGTAAAATACTTATCTTTTTTGGTTTTTTTAATGGGGTATTTTACATTATACAATCTAAACGTTTCGATAACACTTGCAGTTATCTTCGTCAGTAGTAATATCTATTAAAATTGTTAAAGATGTTGTAAACAATTTTGTCAAAGTTGAAAAATTAAAAAAATTCATCATAGAATTTTAAAAACTGGAAGTGTAGAACAAGAAAAACTCCTTTATACCTCTACTTATTAGTATGCATTACGTTTCGTAACACTGAATTTTCATACACTACATGTATGTGTTCATAACTAATTACATATCGTGAAATATCGTTGATAGAACTTTTGTTCTAACATTTTTAATATATACTTTACCTCTCTAGATTAATTAATTACTTATGTCGGGTGTCCGGATAAGGGTACTGTGCGGCTATATCCCGACAGGTTTCGGGAAAAATCCTTATAGGTAATGCAAGTAACCTGGAAATTATTTGGAAGTTCGTAACTCGACCGACAGAGGGCGTAACTGCTACAAAGCAACATAAAATTCATGGTATCTCGGAAAATTGGGTGATGAGCTATAACTTTGAAAATATCATCTGAGAGCTTGGGTGATACCGCATCATTTTGATTTGCGACATGCCCTCTAGTGTATTTGTTTAAAATTAAACGCTCCAACAAAAACACTCTTCAAAAGACTATAAATTGCTCTTTCAAACGAGACTAAGAATATTCGAATCCGTTGAGTGGTTTAGGAAACATTAAAATGTAAATATTGGAGAATGCATTGGGTCTCCCCCCTAATTTATTATAGGAGATACGGAAAAATGTCGCAGCAAAATGATGCGTTATCACCCAAGATCTCAAATGATATTTTCCAAGTTACGCACCCTATCGGTCGAGTTACGAGCTTCAACATAATTTCCAGCCATTTCTCTTACTTACTTTACTCATAAGGATTTTTTCGCAAACCTCTAGGTATTGTCGAGATAGAGCCACTCCGTACCCTTATATGGACACCTGGATTATCTTAAAATTAAAATAGAAATATATTATTCTACATTTTATACACAGGGTGAGTGAGTAGCCTACCTAATTTTAAATGTTTAGAAGTTTTATAATTGTTGATATTTATTAATGAAAGTTGTTTTGTTTTGTTACATTACCCCTGAGAATACCCTGACTTTCAGTAAGATACTCTTCAAACAACGAGATGGCAGGAAGGTTGACTTTAAAAGAGCGCGCCCAGGTTGATTCGCGGTTTGAAGTGTGGCGACTTGTAACCCTTGTTCAGCGATGGTGGCGGAGTGTCAATGGCCCTCATGCCAAGCCTGATGGGAAAACCATTAGGAATTGTCACACTAAACTAATGACAATTGAGTCAGTTGTGGATAAACCAAAAGGCGGACGACCTTCGGTAACACGATCTCCAGAAAATAGCGTCAGTAAGGGAGATATTCACTCGCAGTCCTGTTAAATCAACACGCCAGGCAGCTAGTGAGAGTAAAATGAGCAGACATACAGTGCATATTGTGTTAAAGAATCACTTGGGCTGGAGACCCTGGAAACCCCGTTCAGGAGTTATCGTTGGAGGATTGTAGGATTGAAGAGGCGAATGGAATATGAGGAAATTATGCTGTCATGACATACCGATTGACTAGATGTAACACAAATATTATTTGGAGCTATGATGCGGTTTTTCATGTTAGGCGATTCGACATAACTGGGCAGCAATAAATCCAGGAATAACGATTGAAAAATCCCCGAGTCAACCAAAATTGATAGTCTGTTGTGGTATGACCGCGGATTGTATTATTGATCCATTCATATTACTAGACATCATGAACAGCGACCGGTATCACCAAATGCTAAATGAATGTGTGTGTGTGTGTGTGTGTGTGTGTGTGTGTGTGTGTGTGTGTGTGTGTGTGTGTGTGTCCGGTGATATCGCAATGAGACAACTTTGCTGAAAAAGAACAAAAAAGAAAAAAAAGGAAAGAAGAAGGATACAGGAAGAGGCAAAGGGATTAAAGGTAATGTTTTAAATGTTGAGAACAAGACGTGGTGGGAGTACAAGAGACATGGGTGGAGGAAAAAAATATGGGAGGCGTGGGAAAAGGAAATTCCAGAGGAATTAGAATGGACGGCGCAGCACGCTGAATGAGACAGTATAAGAGAGAGAGAAACTTAGATGAGATTATGGAAGAGTGGGAGGAGGATATGGTAATATTGTGTAGTAACGAACAAATAAGCAGGAGAATGGGTGAAATTAGTTAAGATAAGAGAGGGGGTTAAATCGGAACACCAACCCATGGAGCTGATAATGGAAGGGGGAGAAAGGGAGGAGTGGAAGAATGAAGAGACGCACATAACAAACAAAATATGATCGAGTGAATACATAAAGAATTATGAAGAGAAAATAGAAAACATAACATGGGAAGGCAAATCGTGGAGGAATGAGAGAGAAGATGTAGGAAGCAACAGAGAAGGTTAAATTAAAAAGATGGAATGGGTATAGAATGGGCTGGAAGAATTGGTGGGATACGGAATGTAAGAAGACCTAGAAGAAGGCAAGAAGAATACTAAGGCAACAAGAGGAAAATATTAAGGAAATAAAAACGAAAGAGGTATGGAACTATTTAAAGAAAGAAAGAAAGAAAGAGAAGAGGGACACAAATGAGGATACAGACAAATCAATGGGATTGAATCAATAAAGAAAGTGAAAAGAGGCGAACCAGCAGGAGAAGATGGAATACAAGGAGAGGAGGATATATTGAGGGGAAAAGGTTACCGAAGATGTGGAGGAAAGCTCTAATATGCCCCGTAAAAACGGGGACAAAAAACAAGTGGCAAATTACAGAGGAATTACATTGTTAAACACTGCCCACAAAATATATGCGATAGTGCAAGAAGGAAGGAAGCAGAGAAAAGAAATTACCAGGGGACAGGCAGGATTCAGGAAAGGAAGAAGAATTATAGATAACATATACATATTGAGACATATGGCAAACAAGGAACTAAGTAAGAAAAGAGGGAAAATGATGGCGGTATTCGTAGACCTAGTAGCGGCGTTTGATGGAGTGAATAGGGAAAAACATGAGTAAAAAAAAGATAAATGAAAGGCTGATAAAAAGAATGGAGGAAATTTATGAGTAAACAAGGAGCATGGTAAGAGTGAAAGGGAAACTGAGCGAGGAAATGGTAACAGGGAAGGGGCTGAGGAAAGGATGTCCGTTGAGCCCTATCCTGTTTTCGGTATATATAGGGAACCTGGAGGAGACATTAAGTGCAAGTGGGAGGGTTGGTGGTGGGGAACAAGTGTAGACGCTGGCGTACGCGGACATACTATGCTGGTAGCCAAGGAAGAAAAAGGAATAAAGGAGATGCTAAGGACGATTGACAGATATTTGAAAAGGAGAGAACTGGAAGTAAATGTAAACAAAACGAAGGTAATGGTGTTTAGAAAGAGGGAGGAAGAAGGGAAAAGGAGAAGTGCAAATGGAGGGAGGAGGAAGTATATAAGGTAAAGGAAGGCACATACTTGGGATACACGATGAGGCAAAACAACAAAGCCAGGTAACACATATAAGAAAGAGTAAGAAAGGGAAATATATTAATAGGGCAACTGCAGAGTGTGGGAGAAAGAGTGCTTGGAATGTACTTAGGAAAAAGAAAGCTACTATTCGACAAACTAATAAAAAGTGTGGTGTTGTATGGGGCTTAAGTGTGGGGTGGAAGGAGCATAAAGAGGTGGAAAGAAATAAAAGAAGACAGAGCAAAGTATGGCCAAGAAAACAGAAAAGAATAGTATGAAAAAACGGGTACGCGAAGGAGGAAGTGGAGATATTAAGTAGAGAAGGAATGAAAATGAGAGTGGACATAATAAGGGACGGTGATGTGTAAAAACAAGAAAGGTGGACAAAAATAAAGAAATCAAAATATAATGTAACTATAAGAACCATAACGGAGGACGGATACCAGAATATTTGAAAGGAGAAAAAGAAAGAACAGAAAAAAATGAGGGCGAGGGACAGATGCGGAAATGAAGAACGGGGACATAAATATTAGAGAAAGGACGAAGAAAGAAACTGCAGGTTATGCGGGGAATTTATGGAAACTGTGAAATATAGGATGAACGAATGCATGAAGTTAAGGGAAGAGGACAAGACGGTAAAAGAAATACTGACGGGGAAGGGAGGGGGCTAAGTGGGTGGAAGAAATATCGAAAAGAAGAAAACAAATAATAGGAGACGAGGGTAGAAGATAGTTGGTAGCAGATGAATTGTAAATATGTAAACAGGTAAGAATAATGTAATGTAATGCAAGGTAATATGCAATACGGATAATTTGCAACGTGCAAAAATGGGCAAATAGAGTTTACAAGTAACAAAATGACCATTGTGCCTTTTTTAAATTATAATATGTCAAAACTTATTTAAACGGAGATTTTCTTCTTGCCTATTGAAGTTATTAGGGTGTTTATATATCTCAATAGCTTCACGTTGTGAACGAACATAATAATGAATTTGTCTTGACAATATTTCCATATTATCAATTTGAATGCCATGATTTAAATTATTTAAAGCATGCTCAGCTACCGCAGATTTATCTGGTTGACCTAATCTAAAAAATCTCATATATTCTTTACGTCCTGTATCAAAGCTAGGTTTTGTGGTTTTAATGTATACTTTTCCACATGAACACGATAACTTATACACTCTCGAAGATGATAATGAGTTTGAAACAGCTTTAGGTGATCTTAAATGTTTTTTAATTTTTCTTGTAGGTTTAAAAACAATCCTAATGTCTTGATTAATTAGGATCTTTCTAATTCTATCTGTAACATTAGTTATAAGCGGAAGAAAATCAGTACCAACGCTAAGCACTGGTGTTTCTTCATGATTATGTCTAACAGGTGTAATAGCATTGTTAATATCATTAAGTGAATATCCATTAGCTTGTAAGGATTTTGTTAAATATTTATATTCATCTTTAAAAAATTGAAGATCGAAACTTCGTTTTGCTCGATTCCCTGAAGACTTAATCACACCAATCTTTTGACGTGGATGGTGGTTTGATAATTTATGAAGGTGTCTATCAATGTGTGTCGGCTTTCTGTAAACCTTAAAAGATAGTGAATTATTAGTTTTAGATATTAGTATGTCAAGGGTAAACTTCCACTAGTTTCCTTTCCCATGGAAACTGGATGCTAGGCTGTATACACTTTATAAAAATTTAAAAAATCATGTAGTGTTTCTTCTGTATATCTCCAAATAACAAACGTGTCGTCTACATATCTATACCAAACTAATAGATATTTATGTATTAAGGGCATAATCAGAAGATTATGGCTCGAGGGAATATTAAAAGCCCGACGCGAAGCGGAGGGCTTTTATATTCCTGAGAGCCATAATCTAATTATGCCCGTGGTAATCAATGTTTTATTCTATTTTGCACCATGAAACTGGAACAAAATATTAAAAGATTCAGTATTTTCGGCAAGTTTTAAATGCAAATGCAGTGAAATAAAGTCGACAGTAGGCTAATTTGTTGTTACTAAGATACTGTGATATTGCTATTATATATCATGTCATGTGTTTACTGTCAATCATGCTGCTTAGCATCAATGACATTTCCGTGCTATAAAGACCACATTACGCCCGCATTTGGAGGCGTATAAAGAACATTATGGTGGCAAAATAAAATAAAGGTTTTTTAGGTGCATTTTTTAATGCTTGTTTCAAATGTTTCCATGTAAAAAATTAGCTATAACATGACTCAGAGCGCTGCCCATTGCTACATCATCAAACTGTGATTAAATTATCTATTTTTTCAATGAGGTCGGCAGAATTTTTAATTTAATGGGGTGTTTTACCTATATGAGGTTGTAATAGAACTGTAAGATGTTTTGCAAGGTTGTATGTAGGAGAACCAATTGCACTCACAATAGTCCTTAAAGGAACATTAGGTTTATGGATTTTTGGTAAAGCATTTAGTTTTGGTAAAAAAGCTTCAGAATTAGTTAGTTTCTTTTTTATTTCTTCAGGAATAGATGAGAATTTAGTAAGTTTTTTAGTTTTCAAAAGAAACTTTTTTGTAGGATCTTTTGGTAGTTGACGATAAGATCTCGGTTCCAGCAGTTACTTTAATATTATAGTCGTTCATATTTAATAACAGTTATATTACCTTTATCTGATTGTAATATTATTATATTTCATTACGTTTTAAGATCAAATAAAAAACAGTGCTGATGAAAGGATAAGTTCCTTTTTGAAAGTTTTTCTTTTCCTAATTTGTTAATAGTTTCATATCTAACTTCATTAGCAGCATCAAAAGATAACAATTTAATAGAATTCTCAATATTGGAAATTATATCTTCAAAAGATATTACTCTTGGTATTATGGCAAAATTTCCGCCCTTAAAAGCGCTTCACTAGCATCATCTGAAAAAATATAATGAGAAAGGTTTTTTATTATCAATGATTATCGGTTTTATCCAATGGCTTTCTAGTAATATGTCTTTGATTACGCAGAAGAAGGTTTTCAGTTCTTCTATAAATAGTATTGCTTGTTTGTTATTAAAATTTCTTTTAATACAAAGAAATTTGGGATAATTTTTTGGTCTCGGTATCGTACTAAAAAAGTAACTGATGATACTAATTTTGTATTTCGTTTCCTTAATCTTTCAAATTATCTAATAGAACGATAAGTTTTTCACAACTTTACACTTACATCATACTTTGATTAAACTTTGTTAAATTTGCTTTTTATTATGACACTTTTCACTGATAGCCTTCGACCGTTAGAGGGTGTTCTGATGTGTCATCTTCAAGGCAGCTTAACATTATTTAATTTAATAAGGATCTAGTTATTCTTTACTAAAGTTGTATTCCATGTTGGCTTTAAACGTGTATCAAACTGTTAAATTAATAGCAGGTTTATGTTGCGTCTTCAATTTTCATGTTTCAAAATTTGTTTCAACATCTTAAACATATCTAAAAGATTTTATTAGTACTGAGGACGATAACTGTAAGAAGTGTTATCGAAACGTTTAGATTTGTATAAATATAAATACAAGAATACACCATTAAATACCCAAATTTATGATATTATTATGTACTTACTTTAAAATTATTAATTAACGTATTAAATGTTCCTTTTTTCTTTTTCCCTGTGTTTGTTTCTTCTACCACCTCCAAATTTCCATTTTCTTCTCTCTTGGAATTACTTTCAGCATTTTGTCTTGTTTCTGACTCACACGTAAGCAATTTTTACTTTTTGCATTTAACCGTTGTGGTAGAAAATATGGCCGAAATAAATCCATACATTTACACTAAATTCAACTTGAAAATTTTTTGGGCGTGGGGATTTTTATGTGCCCACACATGTTGGTTACTAAAATTAACAATACCGCGACGGGTAAAGCAGGACTCATCAGTCCATAGTATGTTCTTCAAAAAATCTCTATTGTTGTGAATAGAGTTAAGAATCCAACGGCAAAACGTCAATCTTCGTTCTTCGTCTCCTGGTTGTAAACCTTGAACAGGCTGTAAATGATATGGCCGCCTCTGATCTCGTCTTAGAGTTCGAAAAATATTTGATTTAGAGGTATGGAGAATACGAGATCCTCTACGACAACTTTGGGTTGGATCTCTATTAAACTCATTTAAGATTCTTTGAGAAATTCTTCTTTGCTGTCCATTTTGATTATCATTTCGAACGCCCTGTAATTTCCCTAAACCATTCTCTGTAAACTCCCTGTGAATTCTTACGAATTGACGAGCAGGATGCCGCCTATTTGGATCTTCTTGTCTTAATGTATATTAGCAAATAATAATTTCTTGATTGACTTAATGTTAATTAACACTTTTAGTATTTAGTACAGATTAGTATGTTACAACTGTCAAAACGTATTACTACGATTGTTTATTGCCATGGAAACACCAATTCATAGCAAAATTTAACTTTTTTTTGACGTTTTGACAGTTGTAACATACTAATATGTACTAAATACTAAAAGTGTTTATTAATTTAATTAAACATCTTTAAAATGCCTTTTTTACTTTGCAAATCAAGAAATTGCGGATATCCATTTTACTTATGGTTTTGCTAATGGGAATTCAAGAGCAGCAGTTAGAGAATACGTAAGAAGATATCCAAATAGGAGGCATCCTGCTCGTTATCTTTTCGTAAGAATTCACAGGCAGAGCAGGTCCAGTTTCGTGGCCTTTAAGGTCTCCGGATATCACATTATTAGACTTTTTCGTGTAGTTTATGCGACTCCAGTGAACACACAGAATGAACTTTTTGATCACATAAGAAATGCTTCCAATGAGATGATACCATATTTAGTGAATTTAGATCGGTCCATTGTTCGTCGATGCGAGTTGTGCGTTCAGAGCAACGGTTCTCATTTTGAACAATTTCTGTAAATTTGTATGTGTGTATTTTTAATTAATGTTATTCAATGTTATGCCTCTTATCGAAATAAAATCAGTTGACTGTTGTTAAAGTCAGTGGCGTACCATTTTTTCCCGAAAAAGTGGATAGAAGCACGGACGCCACTGGTATAGGTAGAAATGTTCTGACTACTTCAGAACAAGCGCCATAATGTGTCCCAAATTGCAAGCCCGTATCTCAAACCGTTTATGAAATATTACAAAAAATGTTTAAAAAAATTAGAAATTGAACACTCTGTATCTTGGAAACGAAGCGTTTTCGGGCATATGTTTATATGAACTTTTCTTCATATTTGTCGTTGTAGAAATAGCCCTTAAAGTTTGGCACGAAAAATGTGGGACACCCTGTGTATATACAGGGTGTCCAGAAACTCTACGGACATAATTTGCGTAGTGATTCTAGACCCAAAAATAAGAAAATAAGTTCATATAAGCCCAGGTCCGGAATCGCTTCGTTTAGGACCTGCAGGGTGTGAAAAAATTTTATTCTCCTCGGTTTTATGTTAATTTGAAATTTGGGACGCTGTATCAACAAGAGTAACAACAAATGTCATAAATACATTTGTGTATCTAAGCAATAACTTATCATTTTGTTTTAGTCAAAGCCTGCTAAAATGGCAAGAGATTCAATAGCTGGTTAAATAAATTAAACTGTTCATCAACCAATATCTCGAAAACGGTTGATATGAGAGGCATGGACCAAGTATACCTTTTTTGCTTAGAACTGAAAAGGGAACAAACTAACAAACGGAACGTCAATATACCGGGTGGTAAAAAAGTTAAGGCCAGTTAACTTTTAGCATACCACCGTAGATGCCTGCGATACCTTCAGAAATAATGTAGGAATATGTTCAGGGATTCGCCGCTCATTATCAAGACGAGTGAGATTATGTATCAAAACAAATGGTCATCATGTGGAGCACCTCTTGTAACATTTATTTCTTTAGTTTTATTATTTATTTCTTCATTTTCGTTCTTAAATTCAAAGTTAAAATAAAAATGCAAACGTGCGTTACTTTGATTTTTAATTCCAATTAGCTAAGGATTATAGGGAATTAAATTGAACTGTTCATCAACCAATATCTCGAAAACGGTTGATCTGAGAGGTATCGATCAAGTATACCTTTTTTTTGCTTAGAAATGAAAATAGAACAAACCAAAACGGAACCTCAATATACCGGGTGGCAAAAAAGTTAAGGCCAATTAACTTTTAGCATACCACTGTAGATGGCACCCTCTGCAGGCAGCATCAAACAAAATCAATAAAATATTTAAGTTTCTCGAACACAAAAACCCCCGTGCTCCAAATTTCAGGACCATATTCAAATTTGTTCGCAAAATATCGCCATAAAACCGAGGAAAATAAAATTTTTTCACACCCCGTAGGTTCTAAACGAAGCGTTTCCGGACTTGGGTTTATATGAACTTTTTTTCTTATTTTTGGGTCTAGAATCACTACGCAAAGTTTGTCCCTAGAGTTTCTGGACACCGTATATATATATATATATATATATATATATATATATATATATATATATATATATATATATATAGGTATATAGATATGATATATATATTATATATATATACAGGGTGATTCGAGGAAGTGGCAATATTTTAAAAATATGTCGAGGAAGCCAAAATAAGTAAAATAAACTCATATGTTTCAAGTCCGATTTTCATTTGTTTCAAGAGATTATTTAAAAGCAATACAAAAATTTATTACAAAATCTAATTTACAAAAATAAACAAAATAGCATTAATTTACGAAAAATGTTCGAAGCATTACCCATTGTACGAAAAATTTTCTAAAACACCACCGCCCACTTGGATACACTTATTTGCGCGTTTATAAACTGCACTAGTAGCGAGTTTCAATGAACGATTGTTCGCTCTAATGATAGCTGCTGCATTAAGAATGCGATCTTCCCTCGTTTCCACTTTGGTAGCATAAACTAACGACTTCATCCATCCCCAAAGGCAAAAATCGAGGGGAGTGAGATCCGGTGATCTCGGTGGCCAAGGAAGCGGACCGCCTCTGCCAATCCAAAGATCGCCGAAAGTGGTATTCAGAAAATTTCGTACATTATTTGAATAGTGAGGAGGCGCTCCATCATGTTGGAATATAATTCGTTGTCGAATATTTAAAGGTGCTTCGTCCAATATTTCTTCTAAATGGTCTTCTAAAAAACGTAAATATCCTTGTCCAGTAAGGCGCGCATCTAATACGAAAGGACCGATTAATTGATCATTTAGAATACCGCACCAAACGTTAATGCTAAATCGATGTTGGAAATTGTGTTCTATCGTAGCATTGGGATTTTCGTCCGACCATCCATGATTATTGTGGCAATTGTTAATTCCATCTCGCGTAAATTGAGCTTCATCCGACCACAAAATGTCTTTACACAATCTTCTGTTTTCCCGAATCCAATGACAAAATTGTAGCCTTAAAGGATAATCGCCTTCGTGGAGATTTTGTACTTTTGCAAATGATAAGCGTGCAAACCTTGTTGCTTAAGTGTTTTCCAAGCCATTGTTTGTGGTATTTCAAATTGGATTGCGATGCGCCTTATACTTATCTCTGGATTTTCGTCTACCACGTCCAGAATATCTTCTTCAAGTCCAACAGCGATTCCGTGTTCTCTTTCAGAAACAATACTTGCACTTGGAAATGTTCCAGTTTCGCCGGCATGTGTAAAAACAGTTTGAAATACTCGCTTGTTAGGAACTCTTCGATTCGGAAAACGACGTCGATACTCCTCCACTGCACATTACTACCATTACAGAACCCATAAACAAATATCATATCGGCATATTCTTTATGACTAAATTTGTGGGGCATTTTACAACTTCATAAAACTAATGTTAAACAACTGTCACTTTAACAACTAACTGTCAGTTTTCATTTCAGTTGCCTACTTTCACCTAATTACACATAAGTTCTGGTTGCGTAATCCAGAAAGTCAACTCTTAAAATAAATACCCTATTAGGAATTTTGCAAATATTGGCGATAATGAGAACGTTCTTGGTGAGAATTTATTGGCCGCCAAATTTAAAGTTACTAAAAGGGCAATAATTATTTTAAAAGTTTCCTTTCTGGATTTCGCTCTCAGAATTACGTGCATAAGGTCAATACATCAACGTACTTCGTAATAGGCAAAAATTGATGAGATTTGACATTTTAAGAAAAAGTCAATTATCCCTGAAACAAATGAAAATCGGACTTAAACATATGAGTTTATTTTACTTATTTTGGCTTCCTCGACATATCTTTAAAATATTGCCACTTCCTCGAATCACCCTATATATATATATATATATATATATATATATATATATATATATATATATATATATATATATACATATATATATATATATATATATATATATATATATATATACACCGTGTCCAAGATAAGGATGCCAACTATGGGGATCTCGGAAACAGTAAGAGATGGAAGGTCGGTTAAATAGAACAAAAGTTACGTATTTGAGAGGATGTATTATGGTCTTTGTAGAACTCGAATATTTCTTTTAGTTTTTGAGATATTTGAAAAAAATTGAATTTTCTGATTTTCGTGTTTATTTTTTTCTGACCTTATTAGAAGAGCTACCGAGAAAAAAAGCACATTTTCGTTGCCACTTTTCTAGCTCTACTTAATGCTGTTATTCAATTTTTGATACAACGTTTCATTTGTTAGTAACCATCATTAACTTTATTTTTTTAAATACACGAACAAATTATTTTTGCCATATTTAAATTCTCTCCTTGATTCTGAATTCAAAGATATACCACACTTTATATTTTTGATACGTTTCGGATGAGAAAATTCATATTCAATGTAAAACATCGAAAACGTACAGTTAAAACTAATACTAGAAACATTAGAAAACTGTAAAATTATTATAAAATTATGTTTTCTCATTTTCTAATGCCTGTTGCGAATAAAATTATTCACAAGTATGTATTTAGTGAAAATACTATCAACTAAACAGTTAAAATACATCTTCCGTCGTACTGATGCATTTGATAAAAATAAGTTGGCTTTGCATTTGGTTTACCTACCTGTCATAATTGATTGTTGTCCGTATTACGTTTGTTTGGTCGTCTTTGAGTTAATTAGATTTTGTGTTTACCTAAAAACAATATGGTAGGAGTACATTTTTCAAATAATGAAAAATTCGATATACTGAGGTGTTACATTTTGTGTCAACGTAATTGTTCTGAAGCCGAAATAATGTATTTAAACAAATATCCAAAAAGGCGTCAAGTTCACAAAAGAACTTTTCGCACATTAGCAGTTAATCTAAAAGAATATGGTGCGTTCAAAAAATCTGTAAAATCTCGCAAAAAACCTTGCAATGAAGAAAAATCCAATACTGTTTTATTAGCTGTAACGGAAAATCCAGAGGTTTCTACTAGGAAAATTGAAGAGGCAACTGGCATAGCCCATTCCACAGCTCATTGTGTTCTAAAGAAGGAGAAAGTACATCCATATAAATTTAGAATTTGCCAAGGACTTCGACCAGGTGACCCGGAAAGACGTAGAATATTCTGCGAATGGTATACACGTCAATCTCGAATAAAATAATATGGTCCGATGAAAGTATGGTTAATAATAATGGAATTTTTAATCGTAGAAATGCTCATTATTGGGCAAGAGTAAATCCACGTCTGTACAAAACGGCCAAACACCAACACCGTTTCGGATTTAATATGTGGGCTGCTATATTCGGTACTCGAATTATAGGTCCTTTCATTTACCACGAGTCCTTAAATTCTGAACGTTACCAAATTTTACTCCAAAATGAATTAGAGATAGCTTTGAATGATTTGCCTTTCCAAGAAGTTGAAGGTTGTTGGTTTATGCAGGACGGTGCACCAGCACATAATTCCAGAGTTGTCAGAGATTACCTGTCAATTAGATTTCCAGAAAGATGTATTGGCACTCATGCAAATGTACTGTTGCCAGCCCGTTTTCGAAATATAACACCTTTGGATTTTTTTCTTTGGGGATACATTAAAAATTACATTTATGGAAACGATATCGAAAACGAAGAAATTTTACAGAGATTAGTTCTCGAAGCGTTTGCTAGTATAACTCCTCAAATGCTGAATAATGTTTTAAATGCTACAGTAAGAAGATGCTATTTATGTTTAGAGAATAACGGGTATCTTTTTGAACATGTTTTATGAGTTTATAAACCTTAAAAACAAAATTTGTTTTTTATTTGTCTATCATTTAAAATTAAAAAAACATAATTTTATAATAATTTTACGGTTTTCTAATGTTTCTAGTATTAGTTTTAACTGTACGTTTTCGATGATTTACACTGAATATGAATTTTCTCATCCGAAACGTATCAAAAATATAAAGTGTGATATAACGTTGAATACAGAATCAATGAGAGAATTTAAATATGGGAAAAATAATTTTTTCGTGTATTTAAAAAAATAAAGTTGATGATGGTTGCTAACAAACGAAACGTTGTATCAAAAGTTGAATAACAGCATTAAGTAGAGCTAGAAAAGTGGCAACGAAAATGTGCTCTTTTTTTCTTGGTAGCTCTTCAAGTAAGGTCAGAAAAAAATAAAAACGAAAATCAGAAAATTCAATTTTTTTCAAATATCTCAAAAACTAAAAGAAATATTCGAGTTCTACAAATACCATAAATACATCCTCTCAAATGCGTAACTTTTGTTCTATTTAACCGACCTTCCATCTCTTACCGTTTCCGAGATCCCCATAGTGGGCATCCTTATCTTAGAGACGGTGTATATATATATATATATATATATATATATATATATATATATATATATATATATATATATATATACAGGCTGTAACAAATTCGCTTCTCAGTATAGGGATCTCGCGAACGGTAAGAGATAGAAAGACGGTTAAATTGGGGCAAAGTTGCTAAACTCTGTGGCAAGTAATATGCCGTCAAGAAAGTAAAATTATTTTGTACGGTTCCGGATATATCCGATAAAAACCGAAATTCTGCGATTTCGTTTTTGTTTTGAATAATTATGAGTTAAAGATATCACAGGACCGTATCAAAAAAAATTGTAACTGAACGTGGTTTTTAAGGTTCAAAACGTTGAAAAATATAAAGTGTGATATATCACTGCATTCAGAATTAATAAGGTAACTAACTAGAGGAAATTTTCATTTTCGTCGTATTTAAGAAAATAGAGTTGATGATGGTTGCGTGAGGACGAAACGTTGTAGAAGCAAATAAAAAATACCATGTTGTAGACCATTAAAAATGGCTTTAAGAATGTTTTATTAGTTTTAAAGTATCTTTACTAATAAGGCCAGAAAAAAATAAAAACGAAATCGCAGAATTTCGGTTTTTATCGGATATATCCGGAACCGTAGACAATAATTTTACTTTCTTGACGGAATATTACTTGCCACAGGATTTAGCAACTTTGCCCCAATTTAACCGTCTCTCTATCTCTTACCGTTCCCGAGATCCCTATACTGAGAAGCGAATTTGTTACAGCCTGTATATATATATATATATATATATATATATATATATATATATATATATATATATATATATATATATATATATATATATATATATATATATATATATATATATATATATATATATATATAATATATATATATATATATATATATATATATATATATATATATATATATATATATATATATATATATATATAGATTTTCTTCCTTTGTATAATATAGTTTGCTTATTTCAAAAGAGAATAACAATAACACCAAATTCCAATAAATTATTAAAATAAATAACGTAAACATTTTAAATTAATAGTGCATATAACGGTTATACATCATTTGTCAAATATGAAAATCATGACCTTTGTGATCTTTCAATTAATTAATTATCTTTAAAAAAGCTCTGCCATAAATTTGCTGGTTTCTGAAACATTCTCATGCAGTGCTTTAGGTACTCTTTTGATTTATTTATTACCTTTCAAAAAACTTTCGAAATATTCACAAAATGTACTTTAGTGCTTAAGTATCTTTATACATTTACATTTTTAATATATAATACATTTTAACCGAAAGTTAAAACTTAAAGTGTATAATATAGTGCATCAGGCCAGAAGTCTGATTTCTTATACTGGGTTCCCATATTAGACTATACAATTTAAAAGTCGAATAAAACTTTCTAATCAAAGTAAATTAACTTTTAATGGACTAATATGTAGCTTATTCTTTGGGATTTATGACTAAAGTAAATAACAATTCAAGTTTTAAAGATCAAGGAGGCGCCTGTCTATAAACAACGACTTAAGTGTTTCTGTCAAATATGCGTTATACGCAAACGATATAACTGCTCCAGCTTAACAATTTTCATTGCATTATGAATTATTCGATTCAAGAGCGTGTGTTTTCTGTGGAAGTCTACATTAGAACTGGTTCATTTGAAGAAGTTCGTCGTGCATTTCGACGGCAGTTTGGAAACAATAATAGGGGCGATGCACCAACACGCTTTACAATTGCGACGTGGGTTCGTCATTGGCGTGAAAATGGCTCTGTGCAAAACATTAAAAACCTGGACGTCGAAAATATTGAACGAGTGAGAGCTGCCTTTACAAGAAGTCCTAAGAGATAGGCTTTATCGGCAATCACTTGCCCTAGGAATATCTAAGGAAGTCTCCACAGAATTCTGCATAAAGATATAAAATTTCACCCCTATAAATATCAAATGGCGCATAACCTCAGTGATCTAGACAAAGTAGCGAGGGTGACATTTTGTGAAGAATTTTACATCAGCATCGTGGAGAAATTCATAATTTGCTAATGAGCGAGGAAGCAAATTTTCATTTGGACGGTGTTGTTACACGGACGCGCACTCCGAATAAACAAAAACACAACACTACCTTAGTTTATACACCAAGAACACTGTAAGTCTGATAATTGTTAGATCACTAGGTGGTTCATAACATAAGCACGAATACTATGGTAAAACACACGACACAAATAGCTGTGTATTGAAACAATAAGTGCAATCACAAAGGGTAACAAGCCCTAACTAATAATAATTAACAAATGTACAATAATGATAAAACAACCCTAACTAATAATAACGAATATAATACAAGTCCCTACGCTAATGAATAAACGAATATAATGCAAAGTGTAATTAACCTAGAGAACAATATAACATATACAAACAGTAACTTACGTGCTAATAACAATCGTCCATGCGAACTAAGAACTACTATTGTTTATGGATTCACTAAATAACGATACTCGTCGTCGAGGTCGCACCAGGTCTCAACCTGCCTACTCCTGGTGGTGATGGCGAGTCGGATGGCCTTTGGGGTAGTAACCGGAGTTACTGCACCCGAAGGAAGTGATGTACTCGTAGCGAGTCGGATGGCCTTTTGGGGTTAGTAACCGGAGTTACTGCACCCGAAGGAAGTGATGTACTCGTGCCGGAACGGATGGCCTTTTGGGGTAGTAACCGGAGTTATTACACCCGAAGGAAATGATGTAAGCTGCAGCCAAACCGCCAGTCTCAGCGGCCCGCAAGGTAGATTGTAGACTACTACAACTACAGCTCAATTGGGTCGAAGCGCAATGTTCGACTGCCGATATGGAATTTTGCGGCTGCTTTTAAAGGGTCCGAACAATAGAATCCCCCGTAGTGAGCCCGTCACGCTAAGCTCCGCCTATAGGGCGTAGCGTAACAATTCCCCCCCGCTCAAGACGGGCTTACGTCGGGGGAGGACGGCGCAGGCGGCGGGCTAGGTTGCGGTGCCGTGGTTGGCGGCGGCAACGGAGAGGTGTGGGACTGATGGTCCGTCGTTGCTCGATGGGGGGCGGTGGTGGTGCGGCCGGTGCCTCCGGTGGGTTGTTCTACGGGTTTGGTGGTCGTGGTAGTGGTTCGGCCACGGCCTCTTCCTGTCGCGGGGTAGGTGCCGGACGAAGGTCGTGGACATGGACTTTGGCCAGGTCCCTGTTGTTGCGGCGTACCCAGTAGGCGTTCGTTCCTGCGGTAGCTACGATGGTGTGCGGCCCACTCCACTTCGGTTCGAGGCGGCCTACTTGCGGCTTGTGGTTACGTTCGAGGCCTCGGTCCCCGTCGCGGTACTGCGTTCTTGCGGGGCCGTAGTTTGTGTAGCGCCTCCGGTACTGATGTTGGTTCCGGTGCACTTCGGCTATTCGCTGGTCGCGGGTGCCCCTGGTTGCGAACGGCAGGCTCTGAGTGGCGGATGCGCCATTCTCCTGGCTTCAGGAGGTCGTACCCCAGTAAGGCCTGGGCTGGGGTGAGGCCGGCTGCGGCGTTCCTTCTTGTCCGGAGGTTGAAGAGGACGATCGGGAGGACTTTGCTCCACGCGGTTGGTTCTCGGCCCTCTAAGTGGATCCGAAGTCCTTTCTTCAACTCCTGGTTTCGCCTTTCTACTGGGTTGGCGGCAGGGTGACAGATTGGGGTCGTCCAGTGGAGACATCCCCATTTCTGAAGCGCGGTGTCCCAGGTCTGCGATGTGAACTGAGGCCCGTTGTCGGAGATGATGGCCTTTGGAAATCAAACCTTCCGAAGACCTCATTTTCTAGCCGATTTGTGATTACAGCGGTCGTGGCTTGGCCGACAGGAAACGCCTCTACCCAGGCGCTATAGAGGTCGGTGACGACCACAATCTGTCGATGCCCGGTCGGAGTGGTGGCGTACGGCCCCATTAGGTCGACCGAGACGGTTTCCCAGGGTCGAGATGGCTGGCGTGGTCGGACGGTGGCGTCCTGAAGGGGCCGCGTTTGGTGGCGGCGCATGTCCAGCATGTACGGACGTAACTTCGTACGGATGCGTCCAACTTTGGCCAGAAGTAATGCTGGGCGATGGCCCGTGCTGTTTCGTCGGCGCCTGGGTGTCCGGCAGTCGGGTCGTCGTGGTACGCGTATAGTACCTGTTCCTGTACCTCAGCGGGTACGAGTAACAGGGGTCCGCGTTCGCTGCGCCGGTAGAGGAGTCCGTCGGTGACCTCGTATTCTTGAAGGATGCGGTGTTCCCCAGGCGTGGAGGGTCCTGTCCTGGTCTACCGTCTCCCAGGTACGCAATAAGTTCTGGGCGTGTGCGTTCTGTCGTTGGTTGGCCTTCACTCGGTCCGCCAGATCGACCGCGGTGAGTAAGGCGAGCGTGGGTGGTTGTGGTGCCACTAGTACCGGCCTTAGCGTTGGTGGTGGTAAGGCCCGGTCCATGTCCATGGCTTCAGGGCCTACTGGGTGGTCGGAGGGATTCCGCGACAGGTGGTCGGCTAGTTCGTTGTCCTTGCCCGGACAGTGGATGATGTCGAAGCTGAACTCCTGCAGCAAGAGTGCCCAACGGGTGAGCTTGCTGCGAGAGTCCTTAGTCTGTTGGAGCCACAGTAGCGACCGGCTGTCGGTTTTTAGTGTGAAGCGCCGATCTTCCAGGTATGGTCGATATTTTTTTACAGCCCAAATGACGGCGAGGCACTCCTGTTCGTTAATGTGGTAACGAGATTCGGTGGCGGATAGTTTGGCACTGGCGTACCCGATGATGCGCCGCTGACCGGGCGTTGGCTCTTGGTAGAGGACGGCGGCGACCCCCTTGCCGCTGGCGTCGGTTTGTAGAGTAAAAGGCAGAGCGAAGTCTGGTCTGCTCAGGCGTAGTGGTTGCGTGAGGGCGTCCTTCAGTTTGTGGAAGGCGGCGTCCGCGGCGGCCGTCCAGACGAAGCGGTGGTCCCCCTTTAGCAGGTCATTTAACGGGGCTTGCAAGGATGCGCAATCGGCGATGTAGTCCCGCACCCAGTTGCTAAGGCCGAGGAAGCTTCGGAGTTGCTTCCTGTTCTTGGAAGCTTCTGCGGCCTGCAGCGCTTCTATGTGCTCGGGCTTAGGCTCGTTCCGTCGGCGGTGAGGTGGTGGCCCAGGTAACTGATATGGGTCACCCCGAACTGGCATTTGTCCAGACTGAGGGCTAGGTTATGCTGTTGCAGTCTTTCCAGTACCAGCCGCAGGTGGATGAGGTGGTCGTCCCACGTGTCCGAGTAGACAATGATGTCATCCAAGTATACCAGGACGAAGTCGCGCAGGAACCCTGGCAAGACATCCTGTGTCATTAGTTTCTGGAAGGTGGCTGGCGCGTTTTTAGGCCAAAAGGCATCACCTTGAACTGGTAGGTCGCCCCATCGGGCGTTGAGAAGGCGGTTAGCGGCCGTGACTCTTCCGCTAGCGGGACCTGCCAGTATCCGGATTTTAGATCCAGTGTGGAAAATATCTGGGCTGTCCGAGGTCGCGCAGCGTCTCGTGGATGATAGGGAGACTCGAGCTTTCGTCTTCTGTCTGCTGGTTGAGCCGTCGGTAGTCCACGCAGAAGCGAGGCTTCCATCCTTTTTCTCCACGATGACGATCGGGGAGCAGTACTCGGAGGTGCTGTGTTCTATCACCCCATCGGCCATCATTGCTTCTACTTCCTGGGCGATGGTCTGTTTTTCGCCGGGGAGTATTTGTATCTCGGCAAGCGGAACGGCCTGGAGTCGCGAAGCCGGATGGTATGACAGGTCGACCTGGTAGTGGTGGGTCGCAGTCGGTTGCCGGCCTGGCAGTCTTCGAGGAGGCGCGTCAGCTGGGGAACGGCCTCTGCCGGGAAGCCATGGTGCAGTGCGGCAACGTTGATGGGTGAGGGTCCATACGACGGGGAGGCTTGGCCCAGTAAATGGTTTGCCGCTGTTGTCTCCCCAGGTGGATGCAACCACGGTCGTAATCAATGACGACTTTCTGTAGCCGCAGCCAGGGTTGGCCGAGTACGATGGGCCACGCCAGGTGGTCCACGAGGAGGAAATGGTCGTCGTCGTCTTGATCCCCCAGGCGGTAGTGGAGGTTTGCTTGACCCACTATGGGAAGGTGTTGGGTTTGATTAGCCAGGTGAGCCAGCGGGTACGGCGGGGCTACCCAGGTGGTGGCGAGGTTTCGCCTGGCGAAGTTGTGTGTCGATCCAGTATCGAGGATGGCGTCGTAGGTGGTGGTGTTGAGTTGGATCGAGATTTTCGGTAGACCGTGATCGACGCCGGCTCGGATGACATGGATCTCGGGTTTTACGGCCGGGAGGCTGGTCCGGCCGCTTGACCGTTTCCCGACTGCTCACCTTGGAGTTGTTCCGGGCAGTCGCGGTTGAAGTGACGGCCAGGACAGAAGTGGCATCGTGGTAGTTGTGATGCCGCCCTTGTGGTTGTCGTGGTGGTGGTGGTCCTCGGCTCTGGCATGGACCGTAGGCATTGGTCATATTGTTCGACCAGTGCCGCCAGGTCCATTATGCTGTCAGGCTTGGACTGGACGAAGAATTGCCGGAGTCTTGGGGCCAGCAGATTGGTCATTAGGTCCAGATGTTCATTGATTTTCATCTCCAGTCGGGTGGCGATTCTGGCCTTTCGCCCTAGGAACTCGGATCCTGGTTCAGCTCGTTGGTCCCGTCCAAAAAATTCGGACCTGAGCTTAGCAATGGTGCGTGGATCATTGAATTTTTTTAGGAGCAGCCTTTTAAAGTCTGCAATTGATGGCTGGAAGTCCACATACCCCTGCCACCATTTTGCCGCAGAATCCTTTAGTAGTCCCCCAGCGTGGGTGACTTGGTCCTCCTCGGGCACTTGATGTGTGGTGAAGTGTGCCTCGAGTTTGGTGAGGAATTCTGCCGGGTTGTCGAAGGTGTCCCCGCAAAACGTTGGTGGGTTGATTGGTGGTGTGAATGACGCCATTTTCATTGCGTCCTGAAGGCCAACGACGTAGACCTTTGATTCTGGAGGTGATTGTTGGGCGCCACTGGAAAGTTCCGGTTCCAGTCCGGTAGCTCTGGTGTTGACAGGCATGTTGGTTGCTCCGGCTGCTGCTGCGGTGAAGATGTCGTAGGTGTTCGCGCACTGCAAAACTTCACTCGGCCCCACGTTGGGCGCCAATTGTTACACGGACGCGCACTCCGAATAAACAAAAACACAACACTACCTTAGTTTATACACCAAGAACACTGTAAGTCTGATAATTGTTAGATCACTAGGTGGTTCATAACATAAGCACGAATACTATGGTACAACACACGACACAAATAGCTGTGTATTGAAACAATAAGTGCAATCACAAAGAGTAACAAGCCCTAACTAATAATAATTAACAAATGTACAATAATGATAAAACAACCCTAACTAATAATAACGAATATAATACAAGTCCCTACGCTAATGAATAAACGAATATAATGCAAAGTGTAATTAACCTAGAGAACAATATAACATATACAAACAGTAACTTACGTGCTAATAACAATCGTCCGTGCGAACTAAGAACTACTATTGTTTATGGATTCACTAAGTAACGATACTCGTCGTCGAGGTCGCACCAGGTCTCAACCTGCCTACTCCTGGTGGTGATGGCGAGTCGGATGGCCTTTGGGGTAGTAACCGGAGTTACTGCACCCGAAGGAAGTGATGTACTCGTAGCGAGTCGGATGGCCTTTTGGGGTTAGTAACCGGAGCTACTGCACCCGAAGGAAGTGATGTACTCGTGCCGGAACGGATGGCCTTTTGGGGTAGTAACCGGAGTTATTACACCCGAAGGAAATGATGTAAGCTGCAACCAAACCGCCAGTCTCAGCGGCCCGCAAGGTAGATTGTAGACTATTACAACTACAGCTCAATTGGGTCGAAGCGCAATGTTCGACTGCCGATATGGAATTTTGCGGCTGCTTTTAAAGGGTCCGAACAATAGAATCCCCGTAGTGAGCCCGTCACGCTAAGCTCCGCCTATAGGGCGTAGCGTAACAGTGTTGTTAACAAGCAAAACTTTAGATACTGGGAGTAGAAAATCCTCACGAACTGTTTACCAAAACCTCCACAGTCCAAAAGTCGTTGTTTGGTGCGGTGTAGCATCATTTGGAATTATCGGTCCTTATTTTTTGAGGATGAAAATAACCGTTCTGTTACAGTTAATTCCGAGCGCTACATAAACATGTTGCAAACGTTTCTTATCCCAGAACTAATTAGACGAGGACTAAATGGCGCCATATTATTCCAGCAAGATGGAGCAACGGCTCACACAGCCAGAAACACTATGAGAATTTTGCGAGATTTTTTGACGGCCGTATAATTTCCCGATTTGGAAATTTCAATTGGCCCCGAGATCTCCTGATTTAACGGCCCCGATTTTTCTCTGGGGATACCTAAAGCAAAAAGTTTTTGCAAGTCGTCCCGCAACAATTCTGGAGCAGATTCGAAATGAAATTGCAGGAATAAATGGAGATTTGCTTCGCCAGTGATGATAAATTTTGAACTTAGAATTCAAAAATGCATTGAAGTCGAAGGAGGGCATTTGGAAGACATGATCTTTAAAACTTGAATTGTTATTTGCTTTAGTCATAAATCCCAAAGAATAAGCTACATATTAGTCCATTAAAGAGTTAATTTACTTTGATTAGAACGTTTTATTCGACTTTTAAATTGTATAGTCTAAAATGGGAACCCTGTATAAGTGTCGTCAAGACTTAATAAAGCATAGTAGATACTTCTCAATTGATACCTTAAGGGTTTTAGAGCTTTTACTCTACTTTCCCAATGAGTATCACTCAGCGGTTTTAGAGTTAGTCCCTTAACATATTTTTTCTACAAACACTATGCAAAACACGCTTTTCTACACAAATTTTTATACGCAAAGCAGGCCTTTTCTTAATTTCTTTGATATCCGTTGGAAAAGTAATTATTTAGAGCGGTAAAAGTACACGCTATGGCACTTTTGCGCACGGAAATGTCAAAATTTTATAGTTACAAACAACCATAATCAATTGATTTTGTTACATCAATACACAGCTATGTCATCAAAATTTTTTGACAATTTAACATTATCATTATAGTGAATTACTGGGTGTTCAAATTTTAAACTTAAACTAAAAATTCTGCAAGTAAAGTATTTGTTTGATTATTTATTTTAATTTATTAATTATAAATTATAAACAAATTAATTTATTATGCATTATTTCAGGAATTATGAGTCAAGATCAAAATTTATCTTTCGAGTTGTCGAATTCCGACACAGAAAATGCTCCTTCAGATATTATGAAATTATTTATTTAGTAACCAATATACGTATCACCATATGATCAAAATCTTTTCAAAATCAAAATAAAAATTTTAAATAAAATAAAACCTTAATACAGTAAATTTTATGTGTTGCCTCGGTAGCTTAGTTGATAACACTTCTGCCTTTCATGCAAGAGACCCGGATTCAAATCCCCGTCAAACCTTTTTTTTTTTTTTTATGTATTTGCAATTTCTTTAATCTTTTTTAAAACAAGAATACAATTTTAATTTTAATCACAAATTTACTTGTAGGTTGCTATGGTTTTTGGATTAGCTGGAGCATGTCGGAGGGAATAATTATGGAAATTAACTATTGATAAGGTAAAAGATTTGCAAGAAGCTTTATTAGTTACTCTTCCAACAACTAAAACAAAAATTCCACGTACATTTATTGTAGTTGGAAAATTCTATGATTTATACAAAAAATATACATTTCTACGTCCACAAAATACAAATGAGAAAAGGTTATTTCTCATTCATCAACATGGAACATGCACATGGCAAGTTGCTGGCATAAATAAATTCGGAAATATGCCTAAACAAATTGCAGAATGTATAAAATTACCTAATTCTAAGTTGTACACGGGTCATTGTTTACGACGATCTTCAGCTACAATTTTAGCAAATTCAGGCGGACACTTATTAACATTGAAGCGACATGGTGGATGGCGCTCGAATACAGTGGCGGAAGGATATATGGACTATTCGATCTCCAACAAAATTGAAATTGCCAATAAAATCGAAATATCTATTATACCTGGGGCTTCTACTTCATATGAAATTATTCCTAATGAACAACAAGCATCAACATCTTCGTTGACAAACATATTACAATTAATGAAAACTTACTATCGAACAAAGATACACCAGGCAAACAATTCAAAATTGTTCAAATTTCACTATTAACTACAAGTTTAACTGATTTTTCTGTATTCAATATTCAATTTTTAAATTCCTTCTGTTCAAAGTTTAAATAAAATACCTATATAAGTTACTATTTTTCTTTCATTAATAAACGAGTTGTGGAAAAAATATTGTGTACAACAAGTGCGCAAAGCGTCACTTTTTCAACGAGCGCAGAAGTTTGTGGCACGATCCGTAAGGCGAGTGCCACAAATCCAGCGAGTCCAAAATACTATTAATAATATGGCCAATCTAAAGGTTGACGAAGCAAAAAACGAGTAAATTTTTAGAAGTGTATTGAAGCACGAATTGGCAGTAATCCACCTGCCTTGTAATTTAATTACTAAAAACAACAATATTAATGCCTCAGATCGACCTAGCTCGAAATAGACAGACCCCGTTGCTGACGACAATGCAAGGAAGGAATGGCGAGTTGGCGAGGAATGTTAGAGGTATTCATGGTAAAGAATTTGAAATTGGGAATATAATGAATGAAAGGAAGCTTGATATTCCGTGTGTATCGGATACAAAGCGCAAAGGAAAGGGTGCCATGGAGATGAAAGGCGGTAGCCTAGCATTATGGTCAAGAATTGAGACTGAAACGCATCGAGCTAAAGGAGTTGGAGTGATCGTGAGTAAAAAAGCGAAAAGATGTGTTAAATAGTACGAATTGGTATCCCTCCGGGTAATGTGGGTTAGAATGAAAGTGTAGTTTAGAAGAATTTTTTTCGTTGCATGCTACGCACCGGTGAATGGAAAAGAGATCAAGAGTGTGAGAACTTCTGGAAAAATGTAGAGAACGTGTTGAACGTATGTAAGTCAAATGAAAGAGTGGTGATATTGGGAGATATAAATGGACGGGTAGGTGTACAGAGAGATCATATTGAACGCGACCTAGGAAATTTCGGAGACGTTTAAGCATAAACATATACATATGTATACATTGCAAAGACGTAAATATAAAATTATGATTGACTTGATAGTTTCTGATGAACGACCTGGTGAGCGATACAAAAGTAATGCACACATCGGAATGGGATCGGACCACTTTTTGATTGAATCTAGAGTGTGTTTGGGGCAAAATTGGGTCTGGAAAAAGAAAGCAAAGATAGTGCGAACGTTCAGAATTGGGTTAGATACTGTAGCGTCCCCCAGGTACTCTATCTTGAAAAGTGTAATTTGAACTTATTTGCTATCTAAATTAGATAGACTGGATGAGGTAAGTGTTGCACCATGAGGGGCAGGTGAAAAAAATGAGACTACTCAATTTAAAATCAACGAGCTTTGCGCAGCGGTGGTTCAGCCCGTTAATGTATTATTGTGGGAAAGTACCACCAATAAAACCCACTTTATTCATAAATAGTAATTCCACATGTACATCATTAAATCAAATAACACAAAACAAAACAACGAAAAGGTTAAATATATAACAAAACACCATTAAATCAGGTAAAAGTGCGTACAAATTTATAACATTAAGAAAAAATGAATAAAAAGCAGTTTAGTTACACAGAAACACTATTAAAAAGAAACACAGGTAGTCTCACGCACAATTGGGTCATAAATAATCAAAATAAAAAAGGCATAATAAAATCGTAACACCAAAAATGTGGCCCTTTAAAACAATAGAACCAGTCATGCCGGTCTTTAAGTAAATAAGCACATGAAACAATAAAGCAAATTACGGTACATATAAAATACAACAATAGTAAAATTGCACAGGTGATAATAAGGTAAAGGCAAGGACAAAAGACAAGGAATTTACACGTACCCAATTGTTTAGTGACCACCAAAGCACGAAGTACATAAGTCAAATTACAATAAATCACATACAAAAAAAAACTCGCGGGCAAATAATTCTACTTAAACAAACTGACACAAAAAAAACTCATTAAAACAAAGCCTTACAAGGGTAAGTTATAAATAGATCACAGCATTGTGACCGATATATGCATTTGAGGACATTAAAAAAATATAGGTTACACATTCATCTATACAACAATAAAAACAATCAAAATAAAATTCGATGTGTTTCATGGTCTGGCCCTGGGAGTGCGTACCCACTGGCAATTGCCTTTTACAATTAATAACCAGCGGTATTATGTACCCATTCACCAGCCCACCTCTTCACAAACATAAATAAAAACAACAAACAACAATGCTAATTCGAACAAATACCAGAGTGAGAGAGCCCTGTACTGTCTTTTATTCTAGCAGATTTCAGTTTAATGAGCCCGCGTACAAATAAGATACTTTTGCAAGGTAATGTTTGGTATTTAATGTTATCTAGGCTGGTAAATGATTTGCTGCGAGCTTTCCTTTATATAAAAATACCTACTTACACTTGAATATCTATTCCTTTAATTGATCACAGACACAAATCGTTAACCAACGCGGTTTAAGTTCAAAAAGGGTGACTGTTATTTATAGATTAATGTTTGAAAAACACATTACAACTAACACTCGAAAGAAAAGACAAATTAGTGTTGGCTAATTCAAAAGAAAATGTACACGCACAAAATATTTTAAAAACAAACTGTTTCTAATTAAGCAAAAATCGATCTGACTCGATTGACACTCTAACTGTAACTGCCTTCCCCCGATTTCAGACCTAACTATCTTTACTCCCGTAATCAAGCCCCCATTTTACAAAAAGTAACATAAAAACAAGAAACATTAATTTACGTTAGAACAGTTTCATATTTATTATTGCACGACATGTTAATTTTAAAAATATGCATTCGTCCGTAAGAACCCCACATTTCTCTCTCGAATTTCCAAGTAACAAACAAAGATATCTTTTGATCGCGGTCTGTACCGACATAATTACTTATTAGGCTAGTGACATTTTTACATTAAGAATCGGAGCATAAGAAATTCCAATCCTTCGTTGTGCCCCTTAAGTAAAGCTGTTTTAAGCGTACACCTGCTACTCACACCCCAACATGTGTTTTACAATCCTAGACTAATTTAGAAAGATATATAAAGAAAGATATATAAATAAAAATATTTTGAAAACATTAGCAAATTACGACGTATCATCAAGATATTAAAAATCCATTATCTTTTCTATCGTGGTAATAATGGCGATTTGACAAACGTTTATTGCAATAATAAAATTTTCGCAGCCCGCTAGCTACAGTACACTGGTACACTGGTGAGAGAATGAAATATGCAGATGCTGTGAATAAAGAGTTGAATGTGAATGAAGCAGTTTGGAACGAACAAACAAAAACAATGACGTTGAAAGTAATTAGATAAGCTTGAAAGGCTGTGTTGTTAATTGTGCCTTGCAGATATGTGAAATGAATCGGTAAAAAGGCAGCATGTGAGAAAAAAGATGTGTACATGGCAATGGTTGCTGCAAAAATGAGACTGAGAAAAATCGATTGTCGGAAGTGTACAGATTAAGAAACAAAGAAGCGAAGGAGGCAGTGAGAATAAGTAAAGAGGAAATGATGGCTGTAGAGATTGTGGTATTCAATCGGGAAGGTGAAATGGAGAGTAGAGTATTTAACCAGCACGATGAAATTGTGAAACAAGTGGTGGAGTTGCTATATTTGGATAGAATGTTTACTGCAGATGGTACAATGGATGGCGAGGTTGGACGACGGGTCAATGCTGGAATGAAAGCGATTGGAAGTATACGGACAATAATGAAAAACGAAAGCATGAGCGTAGCTGCGAAACGAGCAGTATATAATGGCGTGTTTATTCCGTCAGCATTGTATGGATGTGGGTATGTCGAAAAAAGCACGAAAGAAAAATAAATGCCGTGGGCATGAGATTCCTGAGAAGCGCAAGCGGTAAAACGAAAAAGGATAAGATGAAGAATGAGTGTATAATGATAGAGTGTGGCGAAGAAAAGTCTATGACAAATATATATAAAAGTAGTTCATCACGTTGGTTTAGTCACATCAAAAGAATGAACAACGCAAGGTTAACAAAGTAGACATATGTGGGTGAAGGTAGAGGTAAAGCCGGGTCTGGTAGTCCGCGTAAAACTTGGCTGAATGCAGTAGAATGTGTGATAAAATAAAGTAAGATAAGGAGTTTTAAAAATAAAACGGCATGTTATAGACAATGTACGAATCTTGCGGAAGCTAGGGAGGTATGCAGGGATAGGAAAAGCATGGGCAAAAATTTTTAAATACACAAGAGGTAGGGATTGTTTTGTCTACCCCGCAAGGGTATGGCGTGACATGTTATGTTATGTAATGTTAGCTTCCTAGGACACCTTTGCCATATCGTTGACGACTAAATTTAAATGACTTGTTACTACATTTTAAGTAAATTGCTCATGAATTCGTCGTCTTTATTCTAGATTATACCCCTGATTTAGCACTTCTCATATTGGCCCCGTTTTGGTAAGCCTGGCCTCTCATATCCAACAAAACAAATCCCAATTGTGCAAGTTTTTCAATTATTACATTTGAAAGTTTTTGTCCTGTCCATATTTCAGCTGGAAGAAAGCCTAAAAAGCTTTCATTAATCTTAATGATAATAGCAATGATAATATTAATTGGGTTAGATTTGTCACTTGCCACATAGTTAACTAAAAATGTCATTTGCCCTACCTTGGGGGCAGGAGTACAATGTAGAATATTGGAATAGTATTTGGATTGCTTAATTTCCTCAATGATATGTGAATGTAAAAGATAAATCAGTTCGTTTTGGATATCTTTTCCAAAATAGTGAACTTTACTTTCCTGCGAACTTACTCTGCGAACAAGCTTTTGCATTGTTGGATCAAATTGAGCTAGTAGTTGAATAGTTTGTCATTGGTACCCCTAATGGCTAAACAAGTTTGACACAATACGTAGAAGCACCTCATACCAATAATTTGTCTTTGCGGCAATAAGGCTTTGTGACAATAGTTTTAGAAGATTGTAGTCGCTGACCAAATTCAATCCAAGACATATGGCATTGAATGGGATTTTTAATAACTAATGTTTTTTTAAAGTGTCACCAAGGTGCCTCCAACGTGAAAAAAGATCTAAAAGATGAACTAAAAGGTTTACAGCGAAAACAATACACACAGTTTTTATAATGGAACAGACAAACCAGCTGCGCAGTACTTTTACTCCGATTTTCAACGTTTTCGTATAATAATGCGCACTGAATTTTTGACCGGTGTTATGAACTGTATACGTATAGTCCTTTAATATCTTAGGCGACCCCTCTTTTGATAAAAAACATCTTTCAGCGTCTGACAAACTAAGTGCCCAAGATCCTGGATCGGAATCTAAAATAACCACAGGTATTTTCTTTAGAAGTTCCCGACGTAGGTTATGGTTACCTGATTGACAGTATCCTTGTAGTTTAAGCTTGAGTCTGCTTCAGCTTGGGACAACTCTGGATTGTCAACTTCTTTTTTCTTAGTTCCATCTGACATTCTAAAATATACAAAAAAATATTTACAAGGTATTTTAATGATAAATCACCGTAAATACTGTTAAAGTCAGTAACTATAGTAGGTGTAAGTACTGTTAGTTCAATTCGCACCCTAAATACAAAAGATAGAGTACGGTTTCAATTGTAGAATGAGTACTTGAACCATAAATAAAAACACTGATACGTCTTTTACTAAAAAACATCTTTCAGCGTCTGACAAACTAGGTGTCCAAGATCCTGGATCGGAATCTAAGATAACTACAGGTTGTGTATTTTCTTTAGAAGTTCCCGGTGTAACATTAAAAGCGGCTGCCAAAGTATAAACACTAAAACTGGGCCAACTTATAATATTAAAACAAAAGCGATGATGTAATAACCAATTTGTAATTGATCAAATAATTTTAATTAATAAAAAAAAATATTACCAAATAATAATCGCTACTGCCGTCGGCTCAATCGGAAGAAGAAATAGGGAGAGTTCAAATATACTGAGTTTAATTAACGTACCTGAAATACTGCATGCTTTTCATCAGCTTAATTATTTTCACTTATACTTAATTAATAAGAAAAATATGTAATATAAAAACAATAAAATGATACCTCGGGACGCCAAGCTATTTTTAAATATACGTTACGTTATTGGAACAGCTAAACCAAGTTTGTTAGTAATAATACAACATTAATCAAAATGAAAATAAAATTACAAAACACACTAAAGTTTATTTAATATCCAATTGTAATGGAAAAGTCTCAAATCTATTCTTTAATTACTAAAAAATCATACCTTTAAACAGTTCTGTATATGTATTAATTACCACTGGTGACACATGAAACGGAACGGTCAACTAGATGAAATAATTATAGCATCATTGAGGTGCAATCTCCAGATCTAAGGTTACCAGCCACACCCCAATGGAATTATCTTGATAATTTATTCTTAATAATTTGAATCCATAATAATCAGTGCATTACTTTGAAGTTTTTAGTATGTAAAAAAATTGCGATTTATGATGTAAACCCAGTAAAATAAGGTAGTTAATAAAAGTGGTACTTTAAAAGTAAAAATTAAAAATTAATTCCATTACAATTAAAAAATATATGCATCACTAAAGTATGCAAAAGGTGTAAACGTATAATATATAAAAGTATTACAAAGTAAGTAAAGGTGAGTAATTAAAAGTAAAAAAAATAAAAGTGAGTAATTAAAAGTGCCAAATAAGTACCTAAAAAAACAAACAAATTAGTTTTAAATATAATGAGAAAAAAATAACTTACCTTCTACCGATGGCACTTTACACAAATATTTAGGGAAAATTCCCCACAACTACATGCTGCATGCTAATACATTTAGCAACAAGTGAATTGAAAAAAAACTTTCAGAATAACTCAAATGAGTATTTCCCCCTAAAAGTTTTCTTGCGTTGCGCGGATACAATAATATTAATCCAATTTTTTAAGAAAGGGAACTATAACTCTTTACGAAATATTACACCCAAAAGATTTGTTCTAGGAAATGCCAATTAAATTGCCATTCTCAATTCTACTTATTAATAATTAAAAACTTTTCTAATATTACGCCAAATAAATGAACGATTCTTAAATTAATGTACTTTTTAATACAACCACAAAAAAAGGTTATTACACCGGGGTAGGTTCTTCTAGATTTAGGGCCACTGTATCCTTGCTTTTTGTGGAACTCCCACCTCTAGGAGATCATTTTTTTTATTTGAGGTGCTTATTTACTTCATTACATGCTTAAAAGTGGAGAAGGAAATTTTTTGAAATAAAAAAATTAATAGTAGTCGCGTTATGACTGGTGCGTGGAAGTAACTTCACCTGTTACCAATTCTGTCACGCGTGAATAATATTTTCAGAATAAAATTCACTTATTAATCGATACACATTACAAATTAAAAATTTTCTATATCCGTAAACAAAGAATTTGCTACTTAAAACTTTGATGAAAGTTTAAAAAAATCGTTATTTAAGAAATAGAGAAATGGACTTCATCCAGAAAAATAAAAAAAATTAAGAAGATTGTAATTTAGTTATTAGTCATTAATTGGAAATACTATAAAAATCAGTTATTTTCCAACTGCATATATACTCCATATATTCCAAAGCATATATACGTATTTTTTAAGTTTAAGAAAATTTGGAAGTAAGCGCTTTTTCTTGAATATATTCGTAAAACACGGTTCACAAAATATGTAGTTTGACAGTTAAAATGCCGTCCATAACATTTTCCGCCCGGTGCAGGCGTATCGGTTGCCCGGCTATCGCCGGCCCTGATAACACGGGAAAAAGGGGGAAATAAAAGAAAAGCAGAGAAAAGACAGGAACATGACAAATATCTGTGGATGTACTGATAAGCGAAATACTTTATGACATAATCCATAAAACGAGACATTGTAGTACACAAATCATGTTAAAAAATCTTAAATAAACTGAACCCTTAAGGTAAAATTTAAAAGAAAGTTATTGATTAATTTGTAAGATTGAATAATACCGTAAGAAATAAAGAATTATAAATGCAAAACGCTGTAAATCTCCTTGGGCAATAATGTATGTAAACTTGGGTCGTCGTCCGATAATTTAAGTTGTTTTGTTATTAACTTATATTTCAGCAATTTCAACACACACGAATTCATGCAACTGAAATTAAATTTTGTGGCATTATGTACAACCTATTTTCAAAGCAAAAAAATGTCACATATACTGAGTGTAAATGATTGACTGCATTTTGCAAGAGCAAGTTCTTTAGATTGGTGCCGAAGTACCGTTGGAATGCAGCCTCAAGCCAAATTGTAAACTAGTGGGGAATATATCGAACAATGTTTTGCTGCCTTTTTTAACTTTTAAAAATGAAGTTCTACTTAAATTAACTTTCTAGTTATATACTTCATTATTAAACTCGTTTATTTATTATACTCCATATTATTTTAACGTAGATGTTAATGCTCTGCTGTATCTTCCAAAAAATTATATCATGCCAGTGAAGTTATAAATAGCATTAAGCATTTTGAACAAAAATTTAGAACTTGATTGTTGTAACAATCAACAAGTAATCAAGGTAAGGCAAGGTAAGCATGCCACACCACACCGATTCCATCGTAGTGGAAGTCCGTGCCTTGTATGACATACTCTGGGTCGACCCGGTGTCCGAACTCAGGAGTCTCAATAATACCTCGGTAGTCGATGGTACGTTCAGATCCGTAATGGCATCAGCGGTATAGTGTACCCGCGGAAATTATGTAGGTACGTCAGGTGCATTCAATACGGTTATACAAATTTGTAAGTATTTAATTATAGTCTACTTAAAAACAATTAAAACTAATTCGCGTTAACGTTAATAGTGTGTAAAATAAGAATTTAATTGATAAATAAATTGAAGATTAAAATTTTGTTGCACAATTAGCACCTCATTTAATAAAACACTAAAAACTGCACCTGAAGTTTGTTTTGTACGTGAAACCACTAAAGTTACTAGAATTGAAGTAGACTATGTGGTTAATGAAACTTGATTTGTATTGAATATAATACCTTCAAGGAAGTAATTGTTTACATATAAGGTAATATAAAGAATCATGAAAACTTTCGATTAAATAGTGTATTTACATTTGAAAATCGAAACGTGTAGATTTATTTGTTACGTATATGAACAGCTAAAATAATGTACGGTACTTTTCCTGTTATTAACTTTTGAAAAATTCAATTTGCTTGTTCGTCTCTTTTTACACCTGCTATTACATCCAATAAAAAAATCAATAGATTCTTATGTTAATGTAGAAGTGTTTGCGGTAGTAGTTAAATAATTATAATGTGGCGATTAAAAACCATTCAATCTCAGTACTAAGTCGTGTGTACTGTCGTAAATACTGAATAGAATCGATTAAATTAAATTCATTTCTTATTAAATACATTTTACTTTCATAATTTATGAAAGTTAAGGTTTTATTTTATTTTACAGTATTTAAGCCTCAATCTTATATGCATATAAATGTGCATAATATCTAATTTTCTGGAAATAATTAAAAAGGACATACTTCGTTTAGTTTTGTGAAACTCTGAAGCTGTTTACAAAGTTTTAATCGGAAAGAGTATGATTTTTGAACACCATCACCATAAACGTTGATTTATGAGCTCAATGAGCGGTTCAAAAATCAAGTCATCCAGCCTACATATACACACGTAGGTATATGCAATCGACTTTTTTTCACTATCGCTAAATCGACTTATTAGCTCATTTTACGACTTTTGGCCAAGTTTCGCAAGATCGGACATCATGTCTGGACGTCTGTGTGTGTGGATGTATGTTAGTATCCACGATAACTCCAGAACGAAAATTCCTACGTACTTAAAATTTTGTGCTTAAGCTTGTTTTCATTTGGCTTAGAGCTGATTAGATTGCGGGAGAAATCCAGCGGCGAAAAGGGGGGGTTATTAGGGGCAGTTTTTGGTTTTCATCAAGTATTTGTAAAATAACTGCATATTTGAAAGATATAAAAATACCTAGATATAGACCTTAAACGTATCGATAGAATTTAAGTGTTAGTTAAAATTTTTTCATTCTCTGAATAACGATTAATTTTATAAGAAAAAATGTAGACGTATTTTTTAAAGAAAATCTAATTTTACATCAATTTTCTTTATAAAGTTTTTTAATGTAAAATAAAATAAATGTAAAAATTAAATAAATATGATTGGAAATGCTAAAGCTGTATTATCGATATTTTTATAGAAGCGGGCGGCTTTGGAATTTTTTTTTACGTTAACATGTATTTATGTCTATGAAACTTTATCTGCCATGAAGTTTTAAACGTCAATCTGACATAGATTATTGTTTTTGTTTTTACAATGTTGCCTGTTTTGGTTATGAACGTATAAAAAAGAGGTTATACTAAAAAAATTGAAATTAAATTTATTTCATTTCTTTTAAGTTAGTATCTAGATGTCTATTAACCTCTGTCTGTCCTTAAGTTTTAAACGTCTGTTTGACATAGATTATTGTCTTTGCGTTTACAATGTTGCCTACTTTCGTAATGAACTTCTTATAAAAGAGGTTGCATAACCATCCTTAATTCGTTTAATTTCTATTTTGTAGGTTGGAAGGTCGTGTGGTGTTCCACTCCAGATATTTTTTTAGGTATTCACTCCTAGTCCTAGTTTTAACATTTTTTTAAACTTTAGGAGACTATTGTATACTATCTTAAATTACTTTATGGAAATTTACAGAGCACCAGTACTTAATAAATACAGTATGTATATTTCCTGCAGTTTGCAACACCCTGTGAAATGCACGAGTAAAGTGGACTATAGTCACATTTTAATTTTAACTCACCTCATTAGCTCTGTAAGTGTAGGAGATATATCACTTTACTTCCAAATTAATAAATAATAAACTTCCAAAAAGGAGTGTGTCTGTTTAATCGAGAAAAATCACAAACACAACCTGTATGCGTCTGAAAAATTACGTCAAAATTCACACTTCCTTTTAATTAAAACCAAATTCGGTAATATGTCACAGATGCCATTACAATCGGAATTTTTTGCGAGATGTTAAGAAGTCTGATTAACCGTAGAAAACGAGATAAGTCACCACGCGATAAATGACTAAATTAATGCTAAACAAAACGTTTTTATATTTCCAAAAGTACGTTAAAGTCGTCTAAATAAGCTGATTAAATTTGTATGAATCCAAAATAATGAAAAAACAATCGTTAAACAAATTTTGAAAACATAGAGATTAAAAATCGTCACAACTCTTTTTAATATTTGCATCAATATCAAATAACTTCCTTCATAAGCAGACTTGTGCCTCAGCAATCGTGCTACTGACTTGTGCCTCAGTAAAAGAAAATAATAGTACTAATAATAATAAAGCAATGCACCAATAAATTGGAGGGGCCGCTTGTCAAACTTTTACTTATTTCAACTTATCTACATGTTTAATTGTTAAACATGTAACGTGCCAATTCTTGTCTGTCGTTACCTTAATTTAAGTTTCGAAATTTGCATTATTATTGATAAGTATATTTACATTACATTATAATTTTTAAGCATTTCTTTTTTTCGTTCAATAATTAAATTTTTTATATCTCAATATTTTCTCTTCAGTCTACATAATTACGAACGTCCCTGTGTATATTTTAGACATCCACTTTTAGTTCTATGCGCAACGTGAATGGAACACGCTTATACATTTCCGTTTATTATGCCGTGAAGTTCAGACGCTCTTTTTTAAGTTTTGCTTCCCTTTTATAAGGGAATAAGAATAAGGAACAAGAATAGGGAACAAAGGTAGGAACAAGCAAACCGTTTATCTTAAGAAAAAGCTTTTATTTTGGTAAATTTACGTATCATTGAGGAACGTGGGTATGGCGTCACGAACTGTACTTTGTTAAAATGGCGGGATAATGCAATGTCATCTTTATGAACATAAATGGAGATACCTTTGTTTTGCATAAATCACATCTGCTGTTATACATATTCTGCGTTCGTCGTTATGTCAACAGCTTTCGTTGTTCGAATCTCCGTTCGTCGTTATATCTTTCCATTATTGTTGGGTCAACATTTTGTGCCAATTATCGACTGTTCATCTAATTTTTATGTTGAAGACAGATGAAATTTATAGTGCTTACCTATACGCCCCTGTTTCGTTTATTTGTACGTTAATTGCAAATGGAAATTACCTTTACATTATCGTATATTTGGCTTGGAATTGGAAATGAAAGTTCTCAAGCTACAGTTCGTTTAAGACGAGATTAAAATATTTATTTTGTACAAGTAAGTACTTATCCTTTTAGTGCAGTTAGGTAAATAACAAATCAGTTGGTGTTATTTTGATACGGTTAAAAAAGGAACAGCTGAGTCCTGCTCTTGAAATAAAAACATTTGAGTTCATAACCTATCACAACTGTAATTGGTTGAAATAGGTCAATACACGTTTCATTATTGAATACATATTGAATAGATTGCATTTTGAATTTTAAGTAAACATAGACTGCAAGCTTATCTAAGTGCTGAATTTAGTAATTTTAAGATTGTAAGGCCGTACAAGAAGTATCGTTTTAGTTAGTTTATTCTGATATTAAACAGACATTTTGCTTTATTAAATATACATATAAATACAGTTGTTTAGTGCTTATTCAAATTACCTATTGTTTTGAGATACAACCTTTCTCAATTTTTGTTGTATTTTAATTATTAAACCAAGAATTGAGTGGTGCCCAATAAAACAAATGCTAATACTGATTACATCTATAAAAAATATCTGCTTTCCTCACACCTGATGAACGAGTTCTCAATTTCAGTAAGTTTTATAAGTTTGCACCTCACAGAGCTAGACCGTGGTGCAATTTACCTTTATAACAACAACACCACCCCAAGTAATTTTTTTTTATTTGTTATAAACATACGTTAAATTATCCCCTTTAAAACTAAAATTATTGGAGATCAACGATACTACAAACACGAAAAACGTTTATATATATATATATATATATATATATATATATATATATAAGATTGAAAATGGCGTTGGTACAAAAATTTACACTTTTTTTATCGCTAACGCTGTATGTTATCTAACCCTGATCTAAGTAAATCTAGCACATAATCTACACACAAAATATAGTAAAATAGTAATGGTTTCAATAGAAATTACTAATTAACAAAAAATGTATTTAAAAACAACCACACTTAGAAGTAAATACCTGAAGTTGTCCTTTAAACCTGAATTTCATTTTCCACTCATTTATTAAACTTTCTGTAAAGAAATAACTTCAATCCACATTTTCTTTTACTTTTTCAATAATAACGGGAAACATTACACAAAATACACGTTACTTAAGGTTGCTGTACTACATTTCAAGTCTGTCAATGACATAACAGCTTTCAAATTGAATAAGTTTTGTTACTTTACAAAACAATTTTCGTCACTAACCATTTGAAGATTCACTCATAACTACTATAAGTTTATCCCATACTAGCAATTCGTAATTTAATAACGTTATTTACGTTACTATAGTTACGCAGAAAACAAGCAAACGAAAACAACCCTTATGTAATGGTAGACGATACGCTTGACAGCATGTTTGTATTAAAATCAAACTGCAATGCTTAGTTATTCTATCCAAATTTTTAATATATAGATAAAGTCATATGATCGAAAAATGGCTAAAAATGTTTGCTCCAAATTCATGTGAACTTATAATAAATTTATAAAATTATAAAATACTGAAGTCGCACAACAGAAAATTAAGAAACCTCAATTTAGGTCGCCATATTCACTTAACATTGTATTGGGACATCTAAACTTTTTATAATACTCCCACGAGCGGGATCAATATTTTTCCGCAAAATTATGAAATTTCTATCATTATTTGACCTTCTATTTTCTGTAAAAATTTCCATTATATACAAATTCAAGAGAAAAAAGAAATGAGAAACCTACAGAGGTAGGTATAAACTTGTTTATTTAAAGTGAAACCCCCTGTACATAATTATATTTTTGGATTTCCCTTTTTATTTTAACCTAACTATTTGTGAACCACCATAAAGCTATATTTTAAGCCTTTTTAGTTGTGAGTCGAAAGAGAGACGTTATTAGAGACCATTTCTTGCAGACGTTATATTAGTGAGATGAGATGAAAACAAGTTTTTAAAGTGGGTTATTGAATATTATTAATAAAATCGTGGTCGTGACAAACTTAAATGTAGGGTTGCGGCCACGGAAAAATTACCACTTACATTTATCTAGCAATCGTTTTTTGAAATTTTTTATAGAGTAAATGGACTGTTTATGTCAATATGACGTTCATTTACAGTGGCGTATCATAGTGCAATTAATTCATGTCAGAGTGCCAGCACTTTCATTTTAATCAGGTTCATACGCCAATGGTTTTCTATTGAATTACAATAGAAAAATGATAGTGGTAACCTTTTCCAAGCCGCAATTATTACAATAATACCTGAACCAATGCAGAGAAAATTAAAATAGCTACAATGGTGAGATCACATGCACATTAATAAAGCTTGCATTGTATTAAAAAGAAAGAAGATATAACAGGGCGAGTCTGGAGGGACACGTCAAGTTACCACGTTGTAACAAAATTCCATATCTAGTAGATTCTTTTTGTTAGAATAATTTTATAGCAATGTCGCCAGTTGCTGGATGCAGTATTTCTAATATGTCGAATTGGTCGTCCCAAGGGCGACTGTTACTCTCTGTACCTTAAATTAACGTGATTGCGAAGCCCCTCCCCCCCTCGATGACGGGATCAATTATGGATCATACCACACCATCACACCATAGGCTTACAGAAAATTTTTGCTGAAAATTAGTTTCCAGTGTTGTAGACGGTGGTTCTAGGTATTATACATGGAAGCCGTCGCGGTCAATTATATAGGAGTGTTATTATTCCTCCACCGAGAAAATTCACCATGGCTACGTCATAGAGTATGAGTATGAATGAATGCATCCTTACCTCATCGTCGGCGTATCTTCTATTAAATCTAGAATATTTCATTGCAACTAAATCTTATTAGGTGGCACGTTCAGATATATTGGTAGCTCTAGGTACGTTTCTCTGATGCGGAAACCTATAAGGATATACTTTGACTGCTGGTGTAGCACTCACATTACAAACACCATAAATATTATTCGTTATTGTAGTGTAAGGTTTTTTTAAACCTTGTAAACTTAAACCAAACAAAAATCGGACTATACTCCTGCAGTTTGGATCGTTCCTTCTAACTCACACTGTATATGCAAAAGAAACAATCAAAATATACCCACGTACCACTGTGTGGTACGTGGGTGTATTTTGTTTGTTACAGATCCTGCCACAGTTCCAGTGTTCCAGATTTTTCATATGCAAAAGAGTTTGTAGACTAAGAATGTCACAATACATTGGATCCAATCTTTAAGAATTCGACCAAGGTCGTTAAGAAATAGTCAACTAATGGAATATAGCGCACAATAATTGTGAAATTGTGTAAGTGAATAAAAGTGAAGTATGAGACATGAAAATTGGATAGTATCTGAGTGCGAAAGATTAAAATGAAAAATAAGGAAAGATGAAGTTTTGGTTTTCCAGTCTGATGGAAAGATTAAAGGTGAATAAGAAGTTGAACGAAATTGCGAAACATACACCGACAACAACAAATGATGACAGAAATGGTTATAAATAAGCATATTATTAATCCTTAAATAATTATTGACACAACAATGAACGATTATGTATAAAGTTATCGAAGTGTACATAGAGTATACATAGCCGTTTATCCAAATTATACTAAGTGTTTTTATATCCTTATGAATGTTTTCAATATTCTTTTATCCAAATTATATGTTTTTTTTCCTAGAATTGTTCTTTAAATGAAAGTTTTTAATTTGTAAAATAAATATAAAATTCAAACGTGGATTTAGTCTAAAATCTTTCGTTAATTTTTCCAATTTCAGTAAAACTTCCTTGGGCAATGGTCTTTAAGACTTTACTGAAATTGGAAAAAATAACGAAAGATTTTAGACTAAATCCACGTTTGAATTAGTGATTGCTTTACAAATTAAAACTTTCATGTTTAAGTTCTAGAAGAACCAAAGACAGTTTAGGCTTTTCTGATAAAATAATATGAACAATCACTTCATGAGGAATAAAAACTTACTATAAGTTTGCGATAAGACGGCTTATTACGCTTGTACACTTCGATATTTGCAGAAAAGCACGGTAAAATCAAGAAATATTAAAAGTGGCATTATCTCAAAGACGGTAACACTTGGTATATAAGTATGTTTGCTTAAATCGACTCAAAATCACCTATTATATCACCCTTTAAATATTTGCATCGATGTACCAAACACCTTGTATATACAGGGTGATTCCAAATTAGATGCCAACCTTCAAGGAGGCGTTAGTATGACTCATTTGTGATCGATTGAGTCATATTTACCTATATCCAAAAATTAACGCTTTTCGATATATTTGAGATTCTGTTGTTCCAGCCGATTCTGTAGGAATTGATCCTTTAAACAGTAATTTTAGTCCACTTTTCAGTAGTAGAGTATGTATTTCATTTAAAAAATGAATATGAGGAATTCTAAGAGGAAAATTGCAGAGATTTAAAATCAGAATGTGAAAAAACCAGAGTCGATTTCAAATTTTCTATTGGTTATACCTTTTAAACTATTCTCAGTTAAAATAGTTGAAAAAACTAGCACAATATTTTAATTTTCCGACAAAACCGTTTTTGTCAAAACTAGTTCTATAGTTCTACCAAAAAAGCTGTTCAACCGCGCTATGTGAAAATCTAAAGGCGTTAAATCCGGGCTTGTAGCCGGCCAGGCAATTGACCCACTTATTCAGATTGGCCCCTTGTGGGGCAAACCGCAACAAGGGGGCCCTCTATATACTTCTATCTGTATAAGGGAGCTAATTCCTAGCGCCAGCGCCATCTTGTAGCGCTAGGGATTTATCACCTAATGGAGATAGAAGCATAGGCCCTCTACATAAGGGGACGAAACCATAGCTCCAGCGCCACCTTGGAGCGCTAGGGCTTCGCCCTTATTCTTAATTTGCGACAGAAAATTCGACGTAGCTATTACTACTGAGCATGGTTCCATCTGCATAAGGCGTCGACGCTAAGTCTTCGCCTCCTTAGGTAGAGGGCGCCTTGCCACAAGGGGGTAAATCTCTACAAGGGAGCGAAGTCCTGGTGTAGGTGGTAGTATCAGATGTATCAAACGGGCCCTGCAGCAGTAGTAACATACGGCTGTCGTTGTCGGTGGTCCCTTTGTGTAAGACTGTGCCAGGGGGCTCCCTTATAGAAGGTAATAACGATTTCGTTCGTCGTCGTTGTAGTGAATAGCGCTAGTAGCGTCTCTGAAAGTACAATCAGCTAACAGGGATGTGTATCCGGTATGTCCATAAAAGGACCGCATGCATCGAGAGAACGAAAATAGTGTCGTGTGCAAAAGCAGGTGCAGGAGCATCAGGAAAAGGTGTCAGTGATGACCATAAAAAAGCCTTAGGAAAAATGTGCGTACGCGTTCTTTGTCGTGCACGGTCCCAGTAGCTATCTCTGTCCTCTACACACGTGCCTCTTGTGCGGACTGTGTCGCGGGGCTGACTTGGATGTGGGATCTCGATGATTGAGGGCGGCGTCGCCAGATTGTAAATATTTACTTTTTTGTTTACGATTTCCGGGTATATATGGGAGAGCATTGCAGCTTATTCTTTATCTCAGTTTTCCATTAGCCAATAACAAAATGGCACCCTCTTCACCCGCCGCGTCGTCAACCTCAACGACTCCACCATCATTAACATCAGCAGAATCTCAGCGCCTTCAGGCGAAAAGGAATAAACTGAAGCAAGTCCTGGCTGCGATGCTAACTGCAAAGGTTGTGGACCGTAGGAAGAATGAAGGAGAAGATGAAGAAGGCGGCAAGGACAAGTCCTTCTCCATCATAAATGCCATTATATTCAAAATAGACGGGGTTCTCCAATGAAGGTGCTGCCATTGTGGAAAGTATTTCAAATGTAATGATGTTATGTTGAGTGAAGGGCTATGTCAGGAATGTTGGCTGACTAAAGTAGTTCGACGCATAAGGGATGATGGTTGGAACGCGCCCAGTCAACACCAATCTGGCAGCAAGACGTTGACGACGACGACGGTTGCGGTGGTGGTTGCGTTGAAGAAGAAGGCAACGAGGTAATGGATAATGAAATTGACGCCCCACAAGGGGATGAATCTGAACAAGAGGGCTCTCTGCATGCTTCTATCTGCATAAAGGAGCTTCATCTTGGTGCCCTAGGGCTTCGCCCCTATTCTTAGTGTACTGCTAGCGCCACCTAATGGCAGAAAATTGAACTAATGCGCCAACTTTGCCGTAGTTATTACTACTGTGACCATCAGACCATGAATGTAAATTATGTAAGTTAGTGATACCTTTTCTGAATCTCGCTTCGTGTGTACATAAAATTCTAGATAAAAATCTGGCATCCCCCTGTTAGCATTTAAGATAAAATGACAAAATTGAGGTCTCCTGGCAAAATCGTTCTCTTATAATCCTTGAACTCGAGTATAATGTTATGGGTGTAAACCATTCTTTTTTAACATAGGCCAAACTTTTTTTTGGTAGTCCCCAGTTTACTGGCAGCTTTGCGGGTACTCATCGTGAGAGTATCTTCTACCGTCTGTAATATTACTTCATCTAGGTTTTGATTCCGAGGTGCACCAGCGTTTCTATTTTAACAGTACCAGTTTCCGCAATTGTGCAATAGGTTGGAGAAAATACTCTCACATGAGGAGTTCGTCTGTTGGGAAATCTCCGTAGGTATTCTCTTTGTGCAAGAGATTTATTTTCATTACTGTATCCATACATACAGAAAATATCAGCATATTCAGTATTAGTAAATGTAGCCATCTCAAATACAAAACAAATCAGTTTTGTTTTTTGTCTAGAAATTGACGAACCAGTTCTTGACTCCAAAACTGAATTTTTTCATAGCTACTCAATATGGAACATTCACAATAAATAATAAACTTCCGCTTTTGACATTCACGTTTAAAGTTGCCGGGGATACTGTAGGTAGCGGACCGCGAAAATTTTATTCTTATAATAAACATGTTCAAATCGCAATTGTTACCGCGTACAGGGGTTAACGGTGTTTGATATATTTTATTATATATTAAGTCGTAATTTGATAATGTTTCCTGGATATTTTATTTTCTGTACTTTCTGTAATTGATATTTGAGTAAGGGTTGAAAAAAATACATGTTAGGATGTTCGCTCGAACTGCTTTTATTGAGGTAGTGTAACGAATTTTTGAAAGTCGCTGTATGCACATTCTTGTGGTAAAAACTTCACAAATGTATTAATAAATTGTGTCGGTACAGACCGCGATCAAAAGATATCTTTGTGAGTACGTTGAAACTTGAGACCGTAATGTAGCGCTTGTTACGGGCGATTGCATATTTTTAAAATTAAGATGTCGTTTAATAATTAATATGAAACTGCTCCAACATAATAATTTTTTGTTTTTTATTACTTTTGAAAAATGGATGTTGATTGCGGGAGTAAATGTAGTTAGTTTGAAATCGGAGGAAAAGGGAGTTACAATTATAGTGTCAATCGAGCCAGATCGGTTAATTAAATACCTTCATTGTAAACAGCTTGTCTTTACAATACTTCTTTCGTGTACATTTTCTTTTGAATTAGCCAACGCTAATTTGTCTTTTCTTTCGGGTGTTAGTTTTAATGTATTTTTCAAATATTAATCTATAAATAAATAAATAAGTAGGCATTTTTATATAAATTAAGGCTGTAAATAATTTTACAAGTGTATATAACGTATTAAAAATCGAGCATTACCTTGCAAAGGTATCTCATTCGCACGCCGGCACATATAACTGAAATCTGATAAAATAAAAGCCAGTACAGGGCTTCCTTACTCTTGTATTTGTGTGAATTAACATTGGTGTTTGTTGTTTATATTTATATTTGTGTAGAGGTGAGGCGTGGGCGAACGGGTACAGGATACCGCTCTGGTTATTAATTGTAATGTACAATTGCCAAGTTTATTTTATTTTTATTTTTATTGTTTTTATTGTTGTATAGATGAATGTGCAACCTGAGAAAGTGGTGCTGTATCTTTCTAACGCACTCAAAGTTATATATCGATCACGATGTTATGATCTATTTATAACTTACCTTTGTAAGGCTTCGTTTTAATCAGCTTTTTGTGTCAGTTTGTTAAGTAGAATTGTTTGCCTGTGAACTAATTTCTCTTCATACGTAATTTATTCTAAATTTTCGTATGTATTTTGTGCTTTAGTAGTCACTAAACAATTGTGTACGTGTAAATTCCTTGTCTATTTTCTTTTGTCCTTCCCATTACCTTATTATCACCTGTGCAATTTTACTGTTGTATTTTATATGTACCGTAATTTGCCTTATTGTTTTGTATGCTTATTTACTTAAAGACCGACATGATTGGTTTTAAAGGGCCACATGTTTGGTATTACGATTTTTATTCTAATTTATTTATGACACAATTGTGGGTGTGACTACATGGATTTTTTTTATTGTGTTTATGTGTAACTAAACTGCTTTTTATTCATTTTTCTCGTAATGTTATAGTTTCGTACGCATTTTAACCTGATTTAATGCTGTTTTGTTATATATTTAACTCGTTCATTGTCCTTTTTTTGTTATTTGATTTATTAATGTACTTGTGCAATTATTTATGACTAAAGTGGGTTTTATTGGTGGTTCTTTTCCACAATAGTCCATTAACGGTTGAACAACTGTAAAGTTCGTTAATCTTAATTTGAGTAGTTTCATTGTTTACCTGCCCCACATGATGCAACACTTACCTCATCCAGCCTATCTAATTCAAATAGCACAACGTACCTACCACTAGACGGCCACTTAGTTTGATCAGATTTGAGGTTTGCGAGTAATTAAATATCAGACTTGTAAATAAACTGTAATGTTTTAATTATTGCCAGGAAAGTCAAAGTAAGTCAAACGATTAATTTGAGTAATAGTACAATTATTGTCAGTCAAGGTAAATCACTTATCGATAGTTTTATTCTTGAATTTGCATTATTGCAAATAATTTCAACTTACGCTTTTCAAGATAGGGTACCTGGGGACGCTACAGTTGCCGGAGATAATATATTTCATATATCACGTGTAACAAAGCGTTATGATATTAGAACAATTACTATACTTCCGCTTATGCAATATAATCAATTTCCTTCGTAATTAAATATTCAATAATGCATTTTTAACGCTTCATTGATGAAGCACAATTATGTTTAATGTGATTTTATTATCTCTCCATGAGCCGTTTACTGTAAAAGTTGAATACCGTTTACAGAGTTATATATTGAAAAGTCTATTATTACCTCTAAAACTTCGAAATTGCAACAGAATATTTATATAATTATTTTACTAGCTTAACGATTGTGTGCAAATAAAAAAAAATAACGTGTTATGTAATAAATGTTGTTTCCAAATGATGTTTTTTTTTAATAAACTTTTGTGGTTTATTCCGGAAAATAGAATATTTATGCTACCTTTTTCATATGGTAAATTCAAAACAAAAATAAGAGATTACTCATTTAATTTAATTAATGTTTATTCATGCTACTCTTGTTAGTATACATAAAATAAATATGTAGAATATTTTTAAATATCAATAATATCTATATTTACATAAAACAGTTGGTGAATGTAACTGAAAAGTATTTTTATTATGACTGGAAGTCACGGTTGGTGATAAAATATGCATTATCAGTTCTATTGCATGCTCCAATTAATTGTTTAGTTGAAATTAAAATGTTCGGAGAATTATTGTTTATTATCGAACATGAATCATTGCATTATTTAATGGTACTATTTTAAACAATAGTTTTTGTAGCAAAACCAAAGAACGATATTCAGCTGTTTTTTATTTAAACCTTGGGCACGGCAGACTTAAATACTATACAGTTAAAACAAGTTTACACAACTAACTTAGTTTATTTTTGTAAAATAATGCAATAAAAAAATTTCTAAAATAGTAACAAACTGTATATTTATAAATTTATACCTATCAAGGTAACGTATCTCTGCATCGCAATTTGATTTATTTTAAATATGTTAATTATTTTAAAGTTCAATTGTTGCATGTTATTGTACTGTCAAACGTATGTTTAGCAACGTGAATAGCATTGTGGTATTATAGAAATACAATCGGTTATGTAAGCAGTTATAATTGCAAGTATATAATTATTTTATACATTGTAGTAAAAATAGCAGTTTGGTGTACTCTCGAAAAACGATTTTTGAAAATTTTCAAAAATTGGAATGCGTTAAGCAAGATGTTGTCAACTGATACTTCGTTGTAGTAGAAATATATAAATTTTCTTTGCTCTTTATTTGTGAACATAAACATAAAATTTCACGTATAATTTTATATATCTTTCGTAAAATGTATATTTTTTTAAATCAGCATTAAAAAACGTTGAAATCGTCATTAAAATGCATTGAAATAGTCAGTGAAGCGATTAATTTTTTATCAATTTTTAACTTACGGTAGTCATTTAGTGAAAAAACTAATCATTTTGAAATGTATGATGTTAAAAACGTAAGTGAAACAACTCGATTCAACATTTTCTCTATTTAAGAAATACTCTAAATACATAAAAGTGAATGCACACGAATTTCATTTTTTGTGTTCGATAACGTACACTACGATGCGATCAACAAAGAAAGGGCGCCGCTCGTATGAAATATATCGTTAGTAACCATTTGCCGCACCATATGCGATAGTGCATCCCATACTAAATATAACCCCAAAATTGACATTTGACGTTTAATGTTTGAGTGGAAAGCAAGGGGGCGCCGCTCCTATGAAACATGTCGTCAGTAGCCACTGAACTGTATTTATACTGGAACGCGCATTGGCGGTCTCTGCCATAGAAAAGTCGCGAGGCGAGAGAAATGGCACGCAAGGGTCACTTCTGTCCTTTTCATGACGCTTTGCGCATGCCTAGCGCGAGAGAGCGCAGCGTTAAAGCACGTCACTCCAAAACAAACTAACCAAAATGTAACTTCATATCGGCAATTATCATTTACTTATTAATTATTGAATTTTACTCATAATTGTCATCACGGTTGTTTTTTACGATATTTTTTTGCGCGATAGGACGATTTTAGTTAATTACCGGGTTTGTTGCGAGATCAGAAAGTGGTTTTTACTGGTGACTAGGATACACACGTCGGGTAAGTAATTCACTTACCGTGCATGTAGCGCGATAAGTAAAAATCTAAATATATAATTATATAATTCAGAAAACATTCAAAAAAATATTTATTTGGCATTGAAATTAAACGTACAATTACTACAATTATTAATTGTAATCCCGCTGGCTTGTGCAGTACTTGAGTTTACAGAAACTGTTTCTGAATTCAAAAAAAATTTGGACATTTCTATTTAAAACGTCACTTTTGACTTTTCGTTTATTTAGTAGGAATTAAATAATTTCTATTGTGGTAAATTTAATACAATCGTGCAAAAACAGTACCTATGAGCATCACGAACATGAAGGGTTGTACCTTACTGTTCTTGATACTCAATATACTATTATATATCTTTACAAATTGATTACCTACGTTTTTTGTATATACCGATAATGTAGAGTGTATTATGCGAACACGTGTAACCACGTTTAATTTATAAAATGTACTTTACATCTTTTATGGTTAACAAAAATCCGTTTATACCTTGAAATTATTTTTATAGATCAAATGAGTTTGAATGGATATTTGTAAATGCCCACGTTATTAACTAATTATCATTCCAAAATTCATCATTGAAGTATTCAAAACATATCAAATTCTTTTCAAACGTTGCGACATGACAATCGACTGCTATACGCATGCGCGTACGCTCGAGACTAGGACAGAGATGTCCCTTGCGGCCCTCTCTCGGATCGGGCTGGCGGACGGAGCGCGCGTTCCAGTATAAGTACAGTTCAGTGTCAGTAACCATTTGCCGCAACACATATGACAGTACACCAATACTAAACATAACATAATTGTAGTGTTACTCACAGTTGTTAATTGTTAGTAACACTTTGTAAAATAACTTGAATCATATTTCAATTTGCTTTTTGTTCTTTGCGTAATTTCGAATAATTTGGGCACTCATATATTTAGTATAGGCGCACTAATCACATCTGTTGCTGCGAATAGTTAGTAACTACATGTTTCATAGGAGCGGCGCCCCCTTTGTTTGTTGATCGCACAGTATAACAAACTGTGAATTTTGTTAAGTATAATGTCAAACATTAACTGCCTCTGCAGGTAAGTATCCTTTTTAAACCTCATGCGGTTTATTCCCCTCGGCCCTGACAGGCATCGGCAGCTAAATTAGTCTTAAAAAGCTTAACTTCACTGCCTAGGGTCATAAATAATTATTATTTTGCCTTGTTGAAGTAATACATACGTATACTTACCAACATAAATGAATAACTAGTAATCACAAATAAAACAAAAAATGTGTTTGTATATTAAAGAACATAATTAAAGCCTACCTTAAAGACGATTTTATGAGCAGATGTTCACACAAACGAAACAAAATTGCTTCCAGCACCTCATATCAAACGAGGTGGTTATACTAAACGAAGCCTGTCCCCAGTAAATTAAATTGAGTAATTAAGCTTTTCTAGAGAATATGTTAAAAAGTATCTTGCACTACGTATAATAAGAGGTTAGAGTGTCATTTTATACGTCAAGTAAAACATCAATGGTAGATTGTTATTTTATTGACAAACAAGCTGCCAAATTTGGTTAACCGATCTTTAATAGTGTCAAAGTTGTACCAGGTTGAAACTAGTAGTTGCTAGAAGATTTTTGGAAATGGGAGAAAGTGAGCTTCATGCTGTCATGAAGTACCTACAAAAGAAAGGTTTAACACCAAAAGAGATACATTCAGATACGGTTTGCGTGCTTGAAGATTCTGATCCTTCCTATCAGGTAGTAAAAAATGATCTCGAGCGTTCAAATGTGTAAGAACAACCTGCGAGCATGGAAAAGGTGGTGGTTGGCCGCATTCTTGGTGTACTCAAGAAAACATTGATCTTGTGAATGACATGATCAGAGAAGATCGTCCATTGACAACAAGACGTGTAGCGGAGATAACAGGCGTTTTAAATGGTACGATTGGAACCATAATAAATGACTATTTAGGGCTTCATAAGATGTCTGCAAGATGGGTACCCCGAATGTTGACGCCCGAACAAAAGTGTCTGAGAGTCACTTCTTCAAGAGCCAATTTAGCCTTGTTTAACCGTAACCTAAATGTTTCCTCGATAGCTATGTTATGGTTGATGAAACTTGGGTTCATCACTTCGATCCCGAGTGCAAACAACAATGTAAAGTAGGCTAGATAATGGCTACAGTTTTTTGGGATGCCGAAGGAATTTTACTGGTAGATTTTTTGGAACGCGGCCACACAATCACTGGTCATATTATGCAGCATTAGTTACAAAACTTCGTTATTGCATTAAAGAAAAAAGAGGAAAATTGTCATGTGGAATTCTCAACAACGCCCCGGTTCATAAGAGCCTTATTTCGATGAATGTAATTCATGACTCCGAGTTTTTCAAGAAAGGTGTTGCTATGCTTGAACATAGGTGGAATAAGTGTCTTCACGTTCAAGGGGATTGTGTTGAAAAATAATGTTGTATTCTATGCTAGGGACATTAAATACTGTACACCCCTCGTAATTCTGTAAAGTTTGACGAAATTTCAAAATTTTGTAAAAAAAGGAGCAAACATTCTAAAGTTAAATTACTTGGGAACGAGTTTAATTGAAGACGAATGTTATAAGGGCGATTTTTCCGAGGGTGAATTTACTTAGGGCCAGTTTTCTTCGGGGCGAAGATTCCGGGGCGAGTTTTCGAAAGCGTATTTACGAGTACTGCATACGCTCCAGAAATAGAGTTTCTTAGCGGATCTCGCATATAGCATCTCCTTAACATTGTTCATGAATTACATAAATTGGATAAAAATTGATATTTCTAAACCCTTGAAGATTTTCGTTGAAAATTTCGTAATGTCTTACTTAAACGTCTTAAGTACTCGAAAATGAGATTTATTCAACTGGTCACGGTTTAAATTTAAATTCACGAAAACCAGAGCTGCAAAGTAAGTCATTCCAATTGCAAATTCAACGATACTTGGTGTACTGAAATCCGTTAACAAGTCAATTAACATTATTTATGATTTTAAACTTCTGACTTATTTGATTTTAATTAAATATTATACAATTTCGTGGCTGTGGGCAAAGCAAATGTCGCTTTTTCGATTTATCGTTCTTGTTTTCATATTTATGTTTGTGGTTTTGAGCAACATAAAATGTTAGCGGAATTCATTCATCTAGTGTTTGCGATCACGCAGAAGGTCTTTACCAATTAGTAAGCCGTTTATACTTGGAACTTTTCCCAAACCTAAAATTTCGGAGTGAAATAGTGCTCTGAAACATAGACCTAGTTGCCCATTCCTCCATTTAGCATCTTTATCACTCGTTCCTTGAACAACAAGACTATTGGTTGTGGAAGAATACAGAGTGGCAAAACTTTAAGCTACTGATACTATACAAGTAGAATAGCGTCTATCAAATAGTCAGCAACTCTTACGTTGCTATCTTCAACGAGTCTAATTTCGTCTAGAACGTAACTACCCGAAGAGACGAGCTGATGATGATCGCTTATTAAATGTTGCGCTAAAAATCGCCTTGTGTACTTTTTATTCATGAAGGATGATTTAATTGGTATGAAAATTTCAATTGTCATAATACCATTAGTAAGACAAGAATCCCGCCGTAACTGTGGAATCTTCGCTGTAAATGTTTGGGCAAGTACTGGGGACAGTTTTAAACAGTGTGCGTTTGATCTTCAAGATTAAACATAACTATGTTTCTTGAACAATTTTATGAAAGAAGTGCGCCTGGATAAAGGCAACGAATATGATTTATACATAATGATGCCGGTGCATCCCATCCCGGTGAGTGATCTCCCGGCGACGCACACTTCCGCGCCGGTTTACTGCTGACGAGCGATCATTCACAACATAGCTCTAGTTACCCTGGCGGTTAAAACTCGGCGAGGTCCATATCGGCGAAGAACATCCCGGCATCGGTTTGTCGGCGACGACCGATCCCTCGGTGATCACACAGTTGGGGAGGTATCGGCGATTAAAACCTGGTGACGGCGATCTCGGCTACCGGTTCATTTTTTAAATAGACAGAAAAGTGAAGTTTTTCTGTTAATATTAAAAAGTAAATAAGAACTAGATTTTCAACTGGGACACCCTATATTTTTTATTTATTTCGACATAAAATATATTTTTGACAGGTCAGGGCACTTTAATTACAGTTTGTGTTTTTCGATCTAGTGATCCATGGATTATGTAATCCGCTTTATTTTTAAATAAGGAGTATGGGACAAATTCCATTTTATGATAAATACAATTAAAGCAAACTTAATTTCTGTTTAAAATAAAGTAAGTTAAATAACTATCACTATCAGAATATAACATACAAAAATTTATCTCAAAAATTTGCCATTATGGTTCCCCAAATTACCTTCTTCTTGACTATGGCAGTGCACAACTTTTCGAATTATTGCGCACACCACAGGAATACCGCCTTTAGTTTATTGTCTAATTCTCATCGAGTTGGTAATGATGTTTTGTATACCTAATCTTTAATTATCCCCAAAGAAGGAATTCCAATAGAGTCAGATATGGTGATCTTTAATAGAAAAACTATATTTTCTCAAGCTACTTGATTAAACGGAAAGCTATTTACATAATTTCTGGTGTCTTAGATCAAAATATAAGAATTGAGATTAAAATGTCTCGACCCGTCGAAAATTGACAAATGATGTTATTGTATTCAGAACGCCATTTTACACCGAAATAAGCAAGAAAATACAAGGTATGCCATTTAAAAATCTATAGTTAGGGTTATTTCTGGTTGAAACTACCTTGAAACAATTGAGTGTGCCAAAGAATCAAGAATCTCTAACATTAAAAGAGTTATAGAGACAAGTCACCTGGAAACATCATCCGGTACACATTTGTACCATTTACGTATTTAACCTTTCAAGACTCTGATGATCGTATAGATGTATGTGCAGGTATATATATATATATATATATATATATATATATATATATATATATATTATACAGAGAATTGTAATACATCAAAGTTGTTTTTTTAAATATAAAGTCCTGTATTTTATGTCATTTTTAGATTATACGTTAAAAATTAAGTCAACTTTATTCAACGTTCCCTATACCTATCGCTTACCAATTTTGAGAAAATTGTGATTTCAAGAAAAATATTCAATTTAAACTAAAAACATGGAAACCTCTTACTTTGAGTATCACAGATTTATATCGATTTATTCTGACCTTTCAGGCTTTCATTTGCACTGTGTAGGATTTGAGTACAGGGTGTTTAGGAAAAAGATTCTTATTTTATATTTTTCATACATCAAAAACCCACTTAACTTAAATGAACACCCTGTATAATTTTTATTTATGTGAAATAACTTTTCATTGACTAATGCACATGTCTAAAATTAACGATTAAAAAGATTTTCTCTAAAATTTCTATGAAAATGTTATTTGTTTACATTCTAGTAGGTAATGATTTTGAATTGTAGTTGGGATCAAAGCTTAATTAAAATAAAACTAAAACCAAGACCTAAAAGTTTCTGAAAGAAAAACAAAAATACTACAATAAATGCTCAATATAATGACCATTTTCTTCCATGCATAACCGCACAGGAGATCAAAAGTTTTCCTCACGTTTCTTAGGATATCTGGTGTTACAGTAGTAAACGCATCCTTTATTCTAATCTTCATGTCATCAGCATTGGTAGGTGTAGTCTTATAAAGTAAATTTTAATGTAACCCCAAAAAGAAATCCATGCTGGTTAACTCAGGAGATCTAGGTGGAAATTCCTTACATTCCGACTAAAATGTGGATGGGCACCATCTAGCTGCAACCACATTTTGTTTCTAATATCTAAAGAAACTGCATCTAGAAGACTCGAAAATTCTGGTTCAAAAACCGTTCAATTTTCCAACCAAATATGAACCAATCACATGGTCTCCTAGAATTCCCCAAATAGATTGAGGTAACGGTTATGAGGATCATAGTAATGAGAGTTATGTCGGTTTACCAAGCCGTTGTTGTGGAAAGTTGATTCGTCGGTAAATAAAACAAATTTAAAGAAGTCATCTTCTTCTCCAACCTTTTTAAGACTCCATACACAGAAATACAACCTCCATTGAAAGTTTCGTCAAGATAAATTCTGATGAAGATGTATGTGATAAGGATGGTACATTTTTTTCAAAATTCTCCAAACACTTGCTTGACTAATTCCAGTTTGTCTAGAAATTTCTCTTGAACTTACATTTGCATTATCAACCACTGAGCCTAAAACTAAGAACTCATTGTCCTCATTATTTACAACATACTTTGCTTTAGTCTGTTTCTTGTAGGATACACTACCAGTTTCACAAAAAGTTTGTAGCAGTTCTTCAAAAGCTCTTTTGTCTGGATGTGGTCGATCGAGATACCTTTCTGCGTATACCCTTGACGCTAACAAACAATTTCTAAAATATTCACCAAGGATAAACGTCATATCCACTCTTTCTTCTTGAGAATATTGTTTCATTTTTTAGTCAGTTTTCAGTACGTTAAAAGATGATAGCACTATTGAAAATAAAATAAGAATTTAGACAGTATTTGACCGAACACTAAGGTTCAGGACAGCCGCCATCTAGATGAATCAAACAATATCTTACTTTTAAAATCATTACCTACTAGAATGTAAACAAAAAAAATTCCATAGCAGTTTTAGAGAAAAATCTTAATAACTTTTTAATCGTTAATTTGGATTGATAGTTTTTCATAGTTTTTGATAGAAAATGAAAACTTATTTGGCATAAATAAATTTGATTTGATGAAAATATAAAATAAGAATCCTTTCCTAAACACCCTGTACTAAATATCGAAATCCTGCACAGTGCAAATGGAATGTGTTTAGTTCTTGTTTATATTGAACATTTTTCTTAAAATCACAATTTTCTCAAAATTGGTAAGCGATAGGTATAGGGAACGTTGAATAAAGTTGACTTAATTTTAACGCATAATCTAAAAATGACATAAAATACAGGGCGTTGTATTAAAAAAACAACCTTTATACAGGGTCCGCCAATAGTGCGTGGACGAAGCTTTATGAGTTTATACAATATCGTTTTCAAAATTATTTATTGCAGGATGGCGTGGGATCTTTCGGGTTACAATTAGAAAATATTTTCGCAAAATTACTACTCGTATACAGGGTATTACAACACAAAGTTATATTTTTTAAATGGAACATACCGTATATTATTATAAATTTGGATTCCCTGGTTAATTTTAAGGGCACTTTATTCACTATATGAGGTGTCTTAAACGCGTAATTTAGGCGCTGCATTCAATTTTTGAAAATTTTGAGGTTGAAAAGAAAAATTGTAACAACCGTATTGAGAAATGTTTAACAATAAAATTTTAATGGTTGATTAGTCATAGACTGTGCTACATGAAATCGTAAAAATAGTAATATTATCTTTTTTAATTTTCGAGATATCGTAATGCAAAGTTTAAGATTTTCAATCATAGATAACTTGATTTTTTTAAATGGAAAGGTATACATTGTTTTACATTGTTAGATAGGAAATTTAATTACATTTTTTGATATAACATTGTTGGTATTTATGTTTTGCCGTTTTTTGATAATCCAGCTTTTTTACTGAATTTGCAAAGTTTAACATTTTTAATCATAGATAACTTGATTTATTTAAATAGAAAGGTATACATTGTGTTACCTTGATAGATAGGAACTTTAAATACAATTTTTTGATATAGCATTGTTGGTATTTATTTTATGCCGTTTTTGATAATCCAGCTTTTTACTGAATTTGTCGATTTTCGTAGGTTTACATATGTATGTATAATTGTTTAAATCATATCAAGCTATGAAAACAAAAGAATATTAGAAACAAAATTCATCAATAGTATCTGTTTTGTCATTTCGCGTGTATGTTCAAACGTAACCGAGTTAATTACTTTATAGCAGTGTGAATGTTTGACGCTTAACTTTACGAACATCATATACGTAATACGTTTATTTAAGAATTATAATGAGTAATTTTTGCAAAATGAATTAGTTCACATGATATTTGTGCTTGGAGAATCAAACAAAATTGTTTATTGGCCCGTCGAATCTACGGGCAGCGTTATCCTGATCGAAAACCACCAAGAGAAGAATCGTTTCGCAATCTTTTAGAAAGATTTGAAAGTACTGGAAGTGTTGGATATCCTAAAAACGAAAGTGCTTAAGTTGTTACAAATGAAGAAAATGAATTTCGTGTACTTGTGGCTACAGTTGAAAACCCCACGTTAGTATTCCGAAATTAAGTGACAATTTAGAAATCAGTCAAACTTCCGTGAGACGAATGTTAAAGAAAATAAATTTCACCCCTATCATGTACAATTACATCAAGAGCTGAAAGAACAAGATTTTCAAAATCGAATTAATTTTTGCCAGTGGGTTCAACAACAGTTAAATGCGAACGAAAATTTTATATCGGGGATATTATTTACCGACGAATGTACATTTCATCGAAATGGATTTGTGAACAGACATAATTTTCATTTTATTCAAATGAAAATCCACACCAATTTCGGTTAGTCGCTCAAAATAAATGGTCAGTGAATGTTTGGGCAGGTATATTCGGCGGAACTATTGTTGGTCCTTTTTTTTTCAATGGCACACTCACTGGGGTAGAACATCATAATTTTCTAGAAAACGAATTATATCATTTATTGGAGAATGTACCTTTGGCTCAAAAAGAGGTATGTTTTTCCAACAAGACGGGCACCTCCTCATCATGCCAGAATTGTAACCCAGTGGTTAAATTCGACGTTTCACGAAAATTAGATAGGAAGACAAGGACCGATACCTTGGCCAGCTAGATCTCCCGATATAACTCCATTGGATTTTTTCTTTGGGGCTTTGTGAAGAATAAAGTATATGAGGAAGAACCAACAACTGCTGAGAATATGAAATTGCGAATTAGAAATGTTTTTGCTACAATGACTCCTAATATGTTAGATCGGGTTGAAGCTTCTTTTATTAAAAGAATTCAGTATTGTCTAAATCAGCGTGGTCGTCAATTTGAATGTTTAATTTAATATTATTTTCTTCCAAAATCGATAAATTCAGTAGAAAAGCTGGATTATCAAAAACGGCAAAAATAAATACCAACAATGTTATATCAAAAAATTGTAATTAAATTTCCTATCTATCAATGTAACACAATGTACCTTTCCATTTAAATAAATCAAGTTATCTATGGTTAAAATCTTAAACTTTACAAATTCAGTAAAAAGCTGGATTATCAAAAACGGCAAAACATAAATACCAACAATGTTATATCATAAAAAATGTAATTAAATGTCCTATCTAACAATGTAAAACAATGTATACCTTTCCATTTAAAAAATCAAGTTATCTATGATTGAAAATCTTATACTTTGCATTACGATATCTCGAAAATTAAATAAGATAATAGCACTATTTTTACGATTTTATGTAGCACAGTCTATGACTAATCAACCATTAAAATGTTTGTGTTACACATTTCTCCATACGGTTGTTACAATTTTTCTTTTCAGCCTCTAAATTTTCAAAAATGGACTGCAGCGCCTAAATTGCGCGTTTAAGATACCTCATATAGTGAATAAAGTGCCCTTAAAATTAACCAGGAATCCAAATTTATAATAATATACGGTATGTAAAAAATATAACTTTGTGTTGTAATGCCATGTATACGAGTAGTAATTTTTGCGAAAATATTTTCTAATTGTAACCCGAAAGATCCCACACAATCCTGCAATAAATAATTTTGAAAACGATATTGTATACACTCATAAAGCTTCGTCCACTCACTATTGGCGGACCCTGTATATTACAATTTTATGATCCACCCTGTATAATTGAAAATAATTTAAAAATAGGCCTTATCAATTTACATATGTCACCAAGAGATCGAGGGAATAGTTGTGAGCCCCCTGTACATATCCAGAATATCATCGGTAATTATATATATACAGGGTGTTTAAAAAAGATGCGGCAATATTAAAGGAAGTGATTGCCCAGGTCATTTTATACAATAAAGTTCCTATAAACATAGGTCCGCAAACGCTTTGTTACCGATCTACAGCGTGTTGAAGTTTAATTTAAAAAAACAGTCAAAATTAGATTTTTCCAAAACGGCTTGAGATATCATAATGAAATTTTACGCGTGTCAATAGCTGTGGGAGACGCATACTTTGCAATACAACACGATGTTTCAGTCGTACCATTGGCGCGCGTATTGGCACGTCACAGGCTATTTTTCAAGAAAAAAGTAGGATGCCGCTGATTTCTCTAAAAATAAAAAATATTTTTTAATTCTTTGTTCAATTGTGAAGAAAAAAGCTCTCTTGACTTTTATCGTACGACGTACCGTTTTTGAGTAAAAAAACATTTTAGTGCATGTCCATTTATCATGCGTACAAAAATATTTTTAAACATTCCTGTATTATTCACTGACATATCACTGACATATTGAATGAGTCTCGTGATTAATAATTTTGTATGTGTCGAATTTGTTGAAGTTCCTTATCATGAATCGCTATACGAATGCCGAGATGACCGACATGCACTACATTTATGGACTTGCTGATGGGAATACATTAGAAGCTAGGCGGTTGTATACTGAAAGATTTCCGGGCCGTATTGCTTCTGATAGAAATACTTTCGAAGGTATTCATCGGCATATTTATGAAACAGGCACATTAAGATGAAATGGAGGAGCAGGAAGGCCAAGGACAGCAAGAACGGTAGAGCTGGAATAGGATGTACTGGACATGATTGAAGAAGATCGAGGTACTTCTACTCGAAAAATTGCTGACGCTTTGGATGTAAGTAATGGGGCTATTTGGCACATTCTTAAGGAAAATTTGTTGTATCCATTCCATATACAACGCGTTCAAGCATTTCTTCCTGCTGATTTTCCTCCTCGCATTGCATTCTGTCAATGGATTTTGCACAAAATGGTTCAAATACCTCAACTCCTGATGTTGATTCTGTTGATCGATGAAGCGAGTTTTTAAGAAATGCAATACGGAATTTCCATAATAATGTATGGTGTGAAGAAAATCCAAATGAAATTGTTGAAGATCGTTTTCAACATCAGTTTTCTTTGAACGTTTGGATTGGGATTGTGGGTAACTGCATAATTGGACTGGTATTTCTACCCGGGAGACTTACCGGAGAGGTGTATCTCAACTTTTGGAAAACACGCTCCTGGATTTCTGGAGGGCGTACCATCAGCAATTAGAGATGCAATGTGGTATATGCACGATGGCGCACCAGCCCACTTTAGTCAAGTAGCTCGTGATTTATGAACACAAGCATATGGAAATCGTTGGATTGACCGGGGTTGACGTCACTTATGGCCTGCACGATCCCCGGACTTAAATCCTCTTGATTTTTCCTGTGGGGCCATTTGAAGTCCTTGGTGTACGCTACTCCATTGGAAAACGTAGAAGACTTAAGAAATCGAATCATTGCTGGGTGCAACTCAATTAAAACAGATCCTGGTGTTTTTGAGAGAGTTCGCCAGTCAATGAGGAGAAGATTGATTCTTGCATCCGAGCTCGAGGTTGTCACTTTGAACAGTTTTTGTTATTTTGGTTGGTAAAATTTTGGTTTGGTGAAATATTTATTTTTGCCCTTGAATGAAACCCTTGATTTTTAAAACTTTTTTCAGTAATAAATGGACATGCACTGTTTTTTTACTCAAAAACGATAAAAAGTCAAGAGAGCTTTTTCTTCACAATTGAACAAAGAATCAAAAATATTTTTATTTTTAGAGAAATCAGCTGCATCCTACTTTTTCTTGAAAATAGCCTGTGACGTGCCAACACGCGCGCCAGTGGTACGACTGAAACATCGTGTTGTATTGCAAAGTATGCCTCTCCACAGCTATTGACACGCGTAAAATTTTATTATGATATCTCAAGCCGTTTCGGACAAATCTAATTTTGATTGTTTTTTTAATTAAACTTCAACACGCTGTAGATCGGTAACGAAGCGTTTGCGGACCTATGTTTATAGAAACTTTATTGTATAAAATGACCTGGGCAATCACCCCTTTAATATTATATTTAATATTTTAAACACCTTGTATATATATATATATATATATATATATATATATATATATATATATTATATATATATATATATATATAATAATAATAATAATAATAATAATAATATAATTACCGATGATATTTTGGAGTGAAGCTACAGATCAATTGAATGCGTAGTTGAAAATGTATGCGCAACTTCGGTTTCTTCGATATCATGATTATTAATTATACTTGATACATAGATAATAAATAAAACTTCAACATGCAATGGATAACTTTTCCATCATAACCATAAATATGGTGATAAAAATAAATGTGATTCGCTTGTATTAGTACATTTTATTAAAACAAATGAGATGAAGTGACACCTAAAGTATATTCTCCGTTTTATTTCGTATGCTACTTTTTGCTTTCTGTTTTACAATGATGTCGATGGGTGCGTGCGTGAGAGAGATAGAACATGCATTTGTTCTTGCGAGAGTGCGTGTGCGTATATTTTCGTATGTGTATGCGTCTGTGCACATGCGGCTAAGTATGCACATGCGGCTAAGTGTGCTGGTGTGTGCTTATATGAGTACTTGTGTGAAAGTTTGTGTGCGCGTGTGTGACCGAGTGTGCGTGCACACAAATTTTAAGAATAAAGATGTTTTATAAATATCTAGTAGTGCGCTTCACCACTGCTCTGGTTACTGACGCGACCGAAACAATTAATCACATTTAATTTTCCTGCTCAAAAATATTTGAGTAATTGACCAAAAACGGACGATTTCAGAAAAAAATGTGTTAAACCAATTTTTTGATTTTGTACCTAAATCAGTATAAAATAAAACCAACAAGTGTCAGCAAACAAAAAAATTCGATATTACACAATTTTTGTATTTATGTTTACTGTTCAGTATTTTACAATTCTTCTAAAATTTCTAATAAATATCAAAATTCTTTATTACATTTATTAACATTTATAGCCATTTATTTCATTATTAATTTAATTGTTATTTTGTATAATTATATTTTTATTTATACTAAGAAAAATAATTAAACATTACACTGGAACATTCAATACTTTTCTATACGTTTCTATTTAAATGTTATTTTATTGTGCAATTGTAAATATAAAATTATTAGCGCTTACCACATAATAGCTATATAAAAAAACAGATGGGACTTAGGTGTAAAACACAAAAAAAACCTATTAAATTAAATTGCGTTTATAGGCAATTACCTACTAAATTGCCTATTAAAAGAAAAAAGAAATGTTACCCACTGTAGTACCTGTTTATTATAATGTTATAACTATTTTAAAAGAATATTTTATTTCTATTTTAATGAACTCTCACCCTTGATATTACACAATATTAAGCTTTATACAATCCAAATTTAGTACTGGATTATGAATATTTTGCGAATATTTAAAAAATAATTCACTGTTAGCGCTTTATCCGCCTCTTCATTCAGCCGTCAGCGAAATTTCTCCGTAACGATTTATATCATTGAATTACGTCCTGGGTACCTTCAGTTACTTAGAACTGGTAAATAATTTTAAAATTTATATACGTTTCTTTATAAATTTCACACAGAGTGTATTCATTTATAACGAACCGCTTTGTTAAAAAATTGGGTTTAAAATCGCAAGTCCAAGGCTTTGCCGATGTGTACAGGATGTTTCAAACTTATAATGTTCTTTTGTTATAACCAAAATATTCAGTTTAGAAAAAAAATATTTACAACAATCTTCTGTAATTTAATTTATTTTCGATTGTACAGGGTGAGTCAAAAAACGAGTGATGAATGAACCTTGTGTTTGTTATATATGTATTTTGCATGATAAATACTTAAAATTTGTACAGGTTTGTATAGTTATACAATCGATAGTACTAAAGTTATTAAGAGTTGTGTAACATGCCGAACTTCGAAGAGCCATGGATTACTATTGAAACAGTATAGTATGTTTTTCTTTGTCAGAAAAAATATAATTCAATGCGGATTCACATCTTTAATGGAATACTCTACATGCTGGTAGTATTCTATTTTCTGACGAATATTTCAAGGTTTGATTTGTTAATATATTTTTGTCGTTGATAGTCAATGGTTTGTTAGATATTTCTATAACAATGCATTGTTTGGTCAAAATTTATGAGTTACATTTGTATGTGTATTAAGAATTATTTGTGATAACTGTAAGTCTAAAGATCATTATTATAGCTGCTTTACATACAATGGCTAATAAAAATGTGTAGATATTCTTAATTAAAAACTAAATAAACATAAACAACAAACTACAGCATAAAACATTGCATCCCGTAATAGTTAGAGTTAGTGTTTAAATTTTACATAAATGGAAAACCCTTCTAAATTTAATCCGTTAAAGTCTTTATAATATCTACCATAATAGCATTCATTATCCTAATTCTTGTTGTATTTAGTTGCAAAAAATGCCGTTTAGTAAATCGCCTGTATCTTACTTATTTGTTGTCGTACAGCGATGACTATTTTTACAACTTGTTTGTAATACAATTGTCTAAAATTAAGGTTCTCGTCGATTTTTGTATATACCCAACGATTAACGTGTAAAAAAATGAAATTGAAGGAAATAACAGTTTTGGGAAAATACTTTATAAACTCATAACTCATGGCTCTTCTCATCACTAAAAAAGTTAAGTCGTTTGACGTTAACTTTTGTGCTATACGCTAAGAAAAAGTTGATAACTGCCCATTAGTAGTTAAACCTAAACCATCCAGCTTTGAAACACTTTTGAGTACTGTACAACGTAGAAAAGATAATGTTGTTTATAGGTTAAATTTCATAATATTAAATAATGAATATGATCGCTTAAATGGAATAGAGACTGTTATACTACTTATACAAGCGAGAATAATATAAATAATTATATTGCAAA